>JAWPHD010009839.1:0-99809 GCA_037043455.1 Cyrtodaria siliqua | reverse complement strand
CCTTTCTTCCGTCCGTCTTTCCGTCCTTCCCGAAAAGTTTCTCTGTCTATCTCCTCTCACACTTTTCAACCGATTACCTCGAAATTTTACAGGATGCTTACCTATGATGTCAAGAAGTGCATTTCGTTTCGGCGTCAAAATCGACCTAGTATTATCGGAGTTATGGCCCCTTTTCCGTCAAAATTTCCGTCAAAATATATTGTGTGTCTATTCACCCCCACGCTTTTCAACCGATTGTTTCGAAACTTTACAGGATGTTTGCCTATGATGTCAAAATATGCATATTGTTTCGACGTTAAAATGGACCTATTATTTCCGGACTTATGGCCCCTTTTCCGTAAAATTTTACATGAAAATATCTTGCGTGTCTATCTCCTCCCACAGCTTTTATTCGTAAAATGTTACGTCAAAATATCTTGTGTCTATCTCCTCCCACACTTTTCGATCGATTGCTTCGAAACTTTACAGGATGTTTACCTATGATGTCAAGATGTGCATATTTTGTCGGCGTCAAAATCTACTTATTATTACCGGACTTATGGCCCCTTTTCCGTAAAATTTTACATGAAAATATCTTGCGTGTCTATCTCCTCCCACAGTTTTTCTCCGTTTATTTTCAAACCTTTCAGGATGCTTACCTTTGATATCAAAATGTACACATCGATTCGGCGTCAAAATCGACCAAGTATTACCAGAGTTACGGCCCATTTTTCGTTAAATTTTACGTTTTACACTGATTGTTTTCTGTGGGGGCATCCGTGTCCTATGGACAAATTTCTAGTTTGAGGACTTGCCAATATAGTCCGTAAACACAACTTTCATTAATGTACAGATTTCACAACGTGTTGTATTTTATCGCGTTAGCGGTACTGTATTTGCCAGTTTTAGCAATTTCGAGCGATCCTATAGGGTTGGGTATATTATTCTATACATTCTAAAACTCAAAACCAACTTTCCTAACAGCTCTTTATATGATATATATATTTTTTATATATCAGACATAAGTAATGACGATGTACTGTACACCTAAGTATAATAGCGGCTCTTTAAGAAGTGGAGAAAATATAACAAGAACAACAAAAAGCAGTCGTCTATTGATAAAGCGACCATACACATATAGTTTGTTTTAACAGGCGGTACATCAGGCATTTTGTAGGGTTCTAGGGGTCTTAAAAATAACAATAATGCTATTTTCGATTCTTAAGCCTAAACATGACCACTTATTTACAAGTGAATTCATAATGCATAGTAATACGTGCTATCCTAGGTTACGCACCACGGTTAATTTGAGCATTGCACGCTCGCTTCCATTCGAAATGTATGAATTAAATCTAATTTTAGACATTAACAACACGGTGTTGACACCATATTTGGAATGATATAACATGTTTATCATGAATTGGAACGTTTTTAAAATTACGTTTCTAGAAAAAACATGATATTCCCCCTTTAAACAATTAGTTTCTTCTCGTGTCGTTGTGCACAGTACCACATTAACACACAGTAATCAACAACGCACATTGTGTATACATGCTGTTCGGCATCTTTCTTTTTTATATGACAAATATAAATGAATATTAATAATGAAATAATTCTGAATAAATACAACCACATACTAGTAGTTCAATTCCTGATTAGTATTAATACGACAACAAGGAAAGTTTTCGATTTACATTCCTTTATCATGACACGGGTAGATTAAATAATTTGTTTTAAAAAAGTATCAAGGGCCATGTTGATTTTTACTGCCGAGATAATAGACATGTAACGTTAATGTAAATAAACTGATAACTAACACGTCGCTCCTTCTGAACATCTTAGCGCAGCAAGCATTTTCCAGTCAGTTGACATTTCCTGGTTCATGTGTTCAAAGGTTGATGAAGGCCCTTCATCTGCATCCACGTCTCTCAACATTTGTTTAGCGATATATTAGTTTAAACGATATTTATTTAAAGCATTTTTCAGGCTACGAATGAAACGACTACACAACGCATGCTTGGCTAATTGTATATACCCATTGCCAATGTTTCTCTTATTCGCCAGCCTCCGCCGAGTCAACTTCTTCTTCAGAAAGTCAAGATGCTAGCAAATCCCTACAAATGTCTTACGATCACTACAAATACCTTGCCATCAATAAGAATGGCTTGCGATTGCTTACGAAAATGTTGCGAAAGCAATGAGAATGTGCTTTCCTGGCGAATTTCAGGAGCATGTTCCTAATATTCGCAACACCCCATGAACGACCGCGAGCATTATGCTGCTCTCACACAGTGGCGAATATGGTGGCGAATGGGCTTACGAATGCAATTCTCCACCAATTCGCAATGATCACAATGTGATCGCCAGACATTCGTAGGTCTTCGTAAGCATTCGCGGTCGTTCATTGATTTTTCGTTTTCTTATTGATGGCAAGGTATTTGTAGTGATCGTAAGACATTTGTAGGGATTTGCTAGCATCTTGACTTTCTGAAGAAGAATTTGACTCGGCGGAGGCTGGCGAATAAAAGAAACATTGGCAATGGGTATATACAATTAGCCAAGCATGCGTTGTGTAGTCGTTTCATTCGTAAGGCGTTCGCAAGCATTCGCAAGATTCGCAACGGCATTCGTAAGCATTCGTAACATTCGCAAAGGATTCGCAAGAAATTCGGCAAATTGATTGCTAAGTAATCGTAAGGTTCGTAAGAAATTTGCAGCGATTCGCAAGGATTCGTAATAATTTCGGAAGCATTCATAAGGCCTCACTTTTTTCAGTATTTCTCCAGGCCAATCTTATCATTTTCGGCGAATTTGCCGCGAATTTCAAATTTTCATATTCGCAAGGATATTCTTCACTGTGTGAGAGAGGCATAAGGCAAATAAGTGACCAATTGCAATGTTTCTGAGTTCTTCTGGCAAACAGGCAGCGAACAAGTTACCATTTGACTGATTATTATTCTTAAGTTCTTCTAGCAAACATACGGCTAGCTAATAAATTAAAAGTTGTAATTGTTTAAGTTCTTCCGGCAAACATACAGCGTTGCAATTTGCTTTTTTTATGAGTTCTTATAATGAACATAACTGTTTACAGCGAATATATCTTCTTCAGTGATTAGCCCGTGAACTGTTGTACATTTATTCGCAGGGTATTCGCGACACATTGACAGGGGTGATCGTAAAGGGAAATCATAAATGTTCTATATTAATCTCCTGTTTTGGGATCTTATTTGAAAAAAGTGCTGTATTTACACGACGAAATGTCTTTGTAACATCCATAATTGATATGAAGCAGATGCAATGGCAAATTTACATTCATATCACAGTATCAACAAGTTAGGCCTATGTATACAAGTTGAACAGGAAACGTAGCATTCAAGAACCACAGTCAACCAAAAACACGCATAGAAACAAACAACAATTACAAAGATAAATAAATGCAAGACATGACAAAACAAACATAAAAGGGTTTACAATATATTTACCGCCTTGGAACGGTCAGTAGCAAAAGACCTCTCGGGGTTTAAACCAGAGTCTATGGTGCACCAAACCTCATTTTTACCTCATTGTCATTCCAATAAATATATATATATAAAACAACAACAGCACAACAAAAACAACAACGTCGATCTGAAATGTTAAATGTTAACGATTTTAATTTATCCACCCTTTCAGAGCCTTATTTTTCAACAAGCGATATTTAGGCATTTTATAATTGAGGAAGACTGTATATTGTGATTCACAAGACATGACGTTTTGGTTGGTTAATTTCTGCACACCCTATTACTAACCAATCGGCAGATAATGTATATATAGTATATATATGTTATCATCGTGAAACTTTCAAAAGACAGCTCAAAGCAATATAGTTTGCTATGACAAAGGACATGGCATTTTTATTTGGGTTAGCATTAAATTGGCTCTACTGCAGCTGCTGCTTTGCGTTTGATGGAATACCATTAGGCAATGTACAGCAAGGTAAGACATATAACATTACTTCGAAACTTGAAACTGTCTCAAGGTAGTTAAGTGTTTTTTGTTTTTACATAGTTTTTTTTTTTTTTTTGTCTTTTTCTATGTTTCACCATTTTATTCATTCTCGGTCAAAACACATTTTAATATAGTGGATTGTGAAGAGAACGTGTATTTCATTTTGGTTTAAACATACTTTATTTCAAAATAGTCATGTTTACATCTAAAATGTGATCAAATAAAAGAAAGCATGAAGTTTCTCTCCTTGGGTGTGGTAGCGGAAATCATGTGTATAACATAACAGCTACGAATGCAAAGAACCGGTTGAGTGAATTGTTTTATATTTACTCAGTGTCAACCTGCAATCAGATCTGTTTGATTATTTACTTATTATTTCTTAAAAGGAAAAAAATACACATGAATAAACAAAGTCGAAAATCTTAAAAATAATAATACAAAACACGACAAAAAGGGGGGAATATGAAAGTGAAATGTGATGGGTGATCCAAAGTAACAACCAGAGTTAAAAGAATAATAATGTTTATGTATAATGCGACAAAAACGGATCCTATAACATTAAGTTTTCCTTTTGAAGAGAAATAAAATGCAAGAGAAATGGAATGCATTTCATACCTTAGAGCAAAGTACATGAGCAATATAATATATTCCATATAATTTCACAAGATCAAGGAAATGAATGGTATATATATATATATTTAAATCTACAATGCGTTTCTGGTCACAGTTCATTCTGTTTTTGTGTTTTGACAGCATTTAATGTTATGTCCCTTTTGTGTTTCCATTTTGATAGCATTATCATCTAAACATTGACCCGCCTCTGGGGCATCAGGAATTAATGTATGCAATTTGCATATCTAAAACGTATGCAATTTGCACAATAAAACAGACACTACAGGCCCAGTAAACAATAATGCGGCCTTTGCTAGAAGCAATCTCATTAAATCACGCTACGATACTCTACACTAACAACTGAATTAGGCCTATAGCGGAGAGTATCAAAGCGTAATTAGGATTTGATTTTAATGAGATTAAAATCAGATCCTTTATCACGCTACGATACTCTACACTTACAATTGAATAATGCCTATAGCGGAGAGTATCAAAGCGTAATTAGGATTTGATTTTAATGAGATTAAAATCAGATCCTTTATCACGCTACGATACTCTACACTTACAATTGAATAATGCCTATAGCGGAGAGTATCAAAGCGTAATTAGGATTTGATTTTAATGAGATTGTGCAAGAACATCCTCGTATAATAAGAATTATAATTAGATGCATAATGGATAATGTGTACAATACAATACAATATTTTTTATTCACTCAATTCACATTTACATGAATATATGAGGTATGTATAACAACATTTAAATCATCATCGAGGCTCATAAGTATAATAGAAGACATATATTATAAATATAATAGGACATGGTTAATTACAAAAGACTAATGCAATTTGGTAATAGCTGGGAGAAGAAATGATCTCCCAGGTATTCCTCATTTATCATATAACTAAAGATCTGTTTTGTATACACATATATGAAAATGATGATTGTGTAATTTTGGATAAAAAGTATGTTTTGAATAGCGACCGAAAACACGATTATGTAAATGCTCTAAATAGTGATGTTTTTATAGCAGAACTAAACATTTTAACTCAAAATACTGATTTATGTTCCAACATGCATGATATTGAAAATAATTTACACTTATTTTCAGACATTATGAACAACATTACTGATCCTTTGTTTAAAAAGAAAATACCAAATGGAAAAGTTAAAGGGAATACACAGTCGGTTAAAAATGAGTGGTTTGATGAATCTTGTCTTGAAAAACGAAACAGATTTCATTATTGTTTAAATAAATTTAGAAATGCTAAAACTGATGAAAATAGAGCTATATTAGTTAAATCTCGTTCTGAATACAAATCACTGATGCAAAAATGTCGTAGAAAACATATCAATGAACAAACTAAAATGTTAGACTCCTACAGAAATAAAAATGCAAAATTATACTGGAACATGTTAAAGGAAGCTTCTCATGTAAAGAGCCCAAATATAACACTGTCTTCATTTGAACAATATTTTAAATCTGTTAAAGGGACACATGGCAATCTTGAGTTTTATTCAAACATTAAAAGTTGCTCCTTGGTTTAGTTATCCTGCGTTTTTTTGACTTTAAAACTGCTTGCATATAATTAAATAAAAAAATGAGATTTAAACTTTCTTTACTATTTTACCAATTTTTTAAATATATTACTGGTGCAACATTATAAAAAGTTAGTATGCAAAAATAATTTGCTTTGAACTATTCTAACAATTAATATTAATGATTGAACAAATGCAAGTTAAGAGGAAAACTAACGGGACGCCGTGAGTTTTTAATAAATCAAGATTGCCATGTGTCCCTTTAACAATCCGGATGAACACTTCTTCAATCCGGATGATGATGTACTTTATTTTAATGAACGATTTGTTAATGGTGAATTTCAAAGTATGTTCGATGAATTAGATGAGAATATCAGAAATGATGAAATAGTAAAGGCGGTTAACCAACTTAAAACTGGCAAGAGCCCCGGACCTGACTATTTGTTAAACGAGTATTTTATTAATGGCATGGACATTTTATTACCATATGTGTCAGCTTTATTCAATAATATTTTAAAAACAGGTATATTCCCCGAGTCTTGGTCGGAAGGTTTTATAATCCCACTACATAAAAAGGGTTTTATTAATAGTACTGATAACTATAGAACTATAGAGGGATTACCTTATTGAGTATTTTAGGCAAGTTATTTACTCGCGTTTTAAATAATAGATTAAATAATTGGGCAGAATGTTACAACGTATATATTGAGGCACAAGCAGGATTTAGAAGTGGCATGAGCACAACTGATAATATTGTTGTTTTAAATGGTTTAAGTACACACATGATTAATGTAGGAAAGAAAATGTACTGCAATTTTATAGATTTTAGCAAAGCTTTTGATTATGTAGAAAGAAATAGCCTATGGTCCAAACTAATAAAACTAGGTATAAGAGGTAAAATGTTAACTGTTATCAGAAGCATTTACGAAAGCTTAAAGTCACGAGTCAAATATAATAACATGTTAAGTAACGAATTTTCATGTATGCTCGGTGTGCGTCAAGGAGAATGTTTGTCCCCGTTTCTTTTTGCTATGTTTTTAAATGATATAGAAGAACATTTTATGTTAAATGGATTGGATGGCATTGATATGTATATGACGAAAATTTTCATGTTGCTTTACGCTGATGATATAGTTATTTTTTCTGAAACACCTGAAGGTCTTCAAAAGGGTCTTGATATAGTATATGATTATTGTCAGAGATGGAAACTAAAAGTTAATGTTAATAAAACCAAAGTAATTATTTTTAGAAAAGCGGGAATGTTACCCAGAAATTTAATTTTTGTTTTTAATGGTGTGAATCTAGAAATAGTCAAAACGTTTTCATACCTTGGCATAGTTTTTTCACAAGGTGGATCTCTTAGCGAAACACAAATTACCTTAACTGGTAAAGCACAGAAAGCTATTTTTAAACTAAGCAAACTTTTGATGAAATTTTCAGATATTTCGATTAAACATAGATTGGAGCTTTTTGACAAACTTATTTTACCTATATTAACCTATTCTTGTGAAGTTTGGGGCTTTCATAATTCTCAGAATATTGAACGTATTCATACATTATATTGTAAACATATTTTACGAATTAAACGTTGTACCCAAAATGATTTTGTAGAATACAATTCAAATACAACAAACACAGGGGAGGGTGGGTGGGTTAGTTTGGAGATGACAATTAAATACCGATTTTCAGAACACAAAAACAGATCGATACTTACAAAAATAGCAGTCACTGCAAAGAGAGGTTATGCGTTAGAATTACACGTTCATAATAATCGCTGATTTCCACCCCCTGAAATAATTAGTATTTGTTCCCTAGTAGAACAAATCCCATTAAGTATGGCTCGCTCAGGGTCTAGGAAATGTTGAAACTTTCCTTTATACTTTTAAGCAACGCCTTTATGATAATGATTTTCAGCTTTGGCATGAACGTGTAGAAAAGTCATCCAGAGCGTTATTTTTCAGAGAAATAGTATCTTTTAACTACCAGTTCTTTCTTCAATGTGTAAATATTCCAAAATTTAGAATTGCAATGACTAGGTTAATTGTTTCATCGCATAGTCTAAAAATTGAATCAGGTAGATGGCACAGACCACATAGTATTCCCCGTGACAAAAGAAAATGTATTACGTGTAATAAGCTTGAAGATGAGTATCATTTTATTTTAGAATGTTCTTTATTTAAAGACATACGTAAAATACTCATAAAAAGGTATATCTGGACAAGACCAAGTATGTTTAAGCTAAAACAGCTATTTAGTAGCGAAAATGAAAATGTCATCAGAAATTTAAGTATCTATATCTTAAAATGTTTTGAAGTAAAGAAACAGATTATTTAACCATATAATGAAAATCTTCTTAATCCATATTTGACATCCAATTAATGTAACTTTGTTTTATTTATCATATATGCATGTTATTTAAGTCGTTTATAATTGTAAATATGTAGGTAATTACATTTCCAACTTTAAAGTGTTATAACTACAGTTGTTTTTATATTAAACTTATTTTGAATGGTGTCATTAGTTTGCAAATATAGCTAACATAAATACTATTTACAGCCGTTAATTACCATGCGGTGCCGTACGGATGCAGTGAGCGCGTTAGGTATGGACAGACCAATAACCAAGTCTGCTGCATTTGTGGGCACTACCACCTTGGGATTGTTATATTAATTCTGTTCGAAATGTTTGCAATACGTTGTAACATCACAACAGTATCACCTTCTCCGTTATTTCTATTAATTAGGAATACAAATAATATAATATATTTATAGCAGAAAAATGTTAATGTAAATACTTAGAACTGTAAATGTGTTTATTGCTATGTCATATGTTCTATGTATATATGCATGTGTAGTATCTCACGGGCCTATGGCCTATTGATTTATGAATACAATCTTCTTCTTCTTCCATATATGGGAGAGTTCTTCATTTATTTGTTGGCAAATGCATGGCAAAAATAATGTCGAAACCAATACATAATTGAACAAAATCAAACAGTATTACATTACAACATGAATATTATCTATTTGACTCTTTGCATGATGTTTTTAATAAATTCACACAATTTTCTAAACTCTGCATTATTTTTGGTGTTTATTAATTTATCAAATTGCACAATAACTTCCATCCTCTTTAAACGAAGTAACATAAACTGGAGTAATATGGATGATTTTGTGTAATTTTTTTAACTACTTCTGTTTGCTCATTTAACTATAGATACATACTGATTTTTGGTCGAAATATGAGTGAGTGAGTGAGTGAGTGAGTGAGTGAGTGAGTGTTTATGTATGTGTGCGTGAGTGGTTACATGTGCGTGCACGAGTATCTATCTATCTATATACCTCGAAATAATAGAATACAATTCAATACAATTCACTTTATTGGCATACAACCCAAATACAGGATTGTCAGCAAGGACAATTACAATACATATAGAGACACATATTCCCAATACAAGCCCAGTTTACAATGACATGGTAAATGGAATGGAATGTAAATACCTCTGTAGGTACTTTTAATAATTTCCTGTTCGACTTTTGCATCTATTTTTGCATATAAGTCTAGAAGTAGCGGAAATAAACTACATGAAGGCTCGGTTATACTTAGTCTGTTCATGGAACTATGGTGGCTATTTTAGTAAACCACTAGCACTGGTATTCATTTGACAAACAGCAGTCACACTGTGAAATAGTGGTAGAGCGTTGGACCCATGATAGACAAGTTGTGGGTTCGATCCCCGCCATATGTGTTGTGTCACTGAACATGATACTTTATCTGCATTTGCTTAGTACTGGTTATACCCAGGAAGAAATCGAGATCGATTAAAATAATTTCAGAGAGCTTTCGTTACAATCGATGTAAATATAAATAAGCCTAAACTAAATATTATAACGAGTTCCCGAGTATCTTTTGTGATGAAACAATTTTATAAGCTTATATGTTTTCACAATTTACTTAATTGTGGTTGTGATTGTACTAATTCTTTAAAGAAACAACCAGTTTGTCAAATTACTCTGTATGACCCTAAAACCCAGTAGCAACTACACATAATTGCGTACAGTTACCTAATTAATGACTGAATAAATGATGTCAGAAGTATCCGCTTATATCGATAGTAGTGATTTATTGCAATAGTGTTTGTTACAGATGAGACTGACTTGCAGATACTAGATGTGTCGTATAATGAGAATCAACAGAGATCTGAATACCACTTTCCGGACACAATACAGCTTCAGTTAACACAAGGAGAACTCAACATAACCATGAGTCTGTTGAGGAACATGCGAATGGACGCACATATTCCCATATCCATCGAACGCCAGAGAAAGATTATTTACCAATATATAAATCAAACAGATGTGAGTCATTATTGATACTGGAGGAGATATGATAGAGTTAATTATGGGTAAAAATCAGCAATTTAATATATTAAATGTTATGTAATTTGGCAATGTTTTAAAATCTATCTTTAATTTATTTTTTTTGTGTAAAATTCCGTCTTCGCTATGTAATTTAGCAGCTTACGTGTATCCGTTTGGTGTAGTTACGTGTCTTATTACGATATTGTTGTTTTTCAGATTGTATTGTTCTACCAAGATCAGGCCTCCGTTGCTTCCTTCATGGTCAGCGCAGCGAGACCTGATGTAACTCCGTCAGACTTCAAATATGTAAGTTTTATTATTATGTTACCTTATAACGTGTTATGTAAAATATCTTATTTTTATGTAGAAGCTACTGATTCCGCGGCTGCAAAATTAAAAGTTTTGGGAGGAAAGCAAATCAATTTTAAATAATTGGCTTTGTTAACATCTGGTCCCAGGGTTCACTGAGTACAGTTGCCAATCACTTCAAAATTTGGTCTGAGCTATGACCATTTTTCAAAATTGTTTCTAAGTATCGTGACTGCACATTTGATATGCACAGTATGTTTCTTGTTATATTATGCTGAAGCCATGACTATTTTATTCCAATACATTTAAACTAAGTTCAGTATTGCGACTCTCTCATAGCCTGTCTTCAATTTAAATATTAGTTTCTATACGCAGGTTAAACTGATACATAACATAATGAAATCATATGTATACAGTGTGTATTAACTGTTTTAGTTCCATTAATGTACACTTTAGACGTGAATAAAGTTATATATTTCATTTATGCCTGTCATTAAATGTTATGACTTCTTTCGTATACAGTTTGGTACCTTCTACAGCGGGAATGACAGCTATTTGCTGCAGCAGTATGGCGTCCACAGAGGGCGTTATACACTGTCCAAGATTGAACGCAAGCTTTTTGGAGATGATACTATTGACCGTGTACATGTGTCTGGTAAATACTCTTTGAAATATCCACAGATGCACGGAGGATGAGATTTGAATAGGAACAATAGGGTAAAGATCATATATAGACTAAAGAAATATAAAAATATCGGACAGGGAAAGTAGCATTGAAGGAGGATAGTCAACCACAAAACACAGAAACAAACACGCAAACAGACAAACAAGAAGGCAAAAGTATAATACATTCAAACGACATCACAAACACAAAAGGGTTGACAATGGGGTTGACAATAAGTTCCATGTATAACAATTCCTATTAAACAAAGTCAACTCATTGAAAACATATTAGCTCTTTTAATAGGTCAAATCAGTTGCAGCAAATGTACACTTAGTTGTTTGTGTATATACATATTTATGAATGCAATATTTCTTATTTTTAAAGTCCATACACATAAAGTGTAACCACTCTGTCGCTTTTTAAAGTATATATCTAGGTAATAATATGGCAACTGCGTTCTTTTTATGGTCAGCAACGGATTCAACTCGTTTTGCATTGTAAACCCTGATCAGCCTGCGAGGTACTTTGCGACGCAAAGGCTATTATATAGTCGTGCTTAACGGGTAAAGTTTTAATAACTTTTTAAAACGACTTTCTTATTTTCAAAAGAAAAACAGAATTGTTAGTTCCACTAAAGCAAATTAGAATAGACGATGGCCATGATATGTATTTCAACATACTTATGCAACAAAGAACTATCTGAATCGAAATGGGGTCTGCAATACAAAACAATACAGTAAATATGACTTGTATAATGGGTATGTAACTGACTTATTGTTTAACGGTTCACCAACACATTGTATATGTTATTTAGAGCCTCCCCAGACAGAAGGTAGGGAAACGTTGGAATCCGAAAACCCTTTCCTACTCTCATTATCAAATATATTCCTATGCTCGGAGGATAGACTCAGATCAACGGGACCACTCTGTTCACACCACTATCCGTGGGGGTCATGGACAGTGGCTTGCCTATTATAGAAAAAAGAAATTAACGACAACAAACCCAAGGTGTATAAGGGGAGAAGCGGCTTATGAGAATGTATCACAGACAAATTACCGAGAACTGATAAAGTAACGTAAAGTAGGTTCATAGTTACTGGAGTGGTTTGACGACACACATGTAGGAGTATTGGTGGTATAGGAGGATTCTATGGTTTAGTAGTGACTCTGGTTCCAGGTACACAAACAGAAAGGAAAGGAAATGTAACTGTTACAAGTAAATAGAATAGGAATAAACATAGTTAACTAAATTAATTCGTTCATGCCAATATTATTCACCCTAAAGCATTCGTCCAAACAACAATATTTTTTGCAGACTTAGATGAATATGAAAGATCAGTACCAAACACTGGAGAACCCCGACAGAAGAGAAGTAGTAAACAGTTGAATGAAGTTGAGGTCCTAGCAGTAGTCGACTATTCGGTGTATGAATTGTAGGTTCCATTTTCTCTTTTGTTTTTAATATTTTGTATTTTGTCAGTAACGTTAATAATGTAGCGGGATGGAATGGACGAGGGGAAACTAAAAATAAGTGCCGACATGTATAGTGTTTTTGCCTGACTGTGTTTTGTGAATGTTGAATTTCATGTTTGATCTTTTATATCTATTTGTATTTGTATCGTGTAAACAGTAATTGAAAATTACGTATGCATGCAAACGCTACCTGATTTTGTAATCAAATATGATTCGAAGGTTTCGCTTCGATTAGATCTTGGAAGAGTTTGACAAAGAGCAAAATTGACTCATATGTTTCAAAGTTATTGACAATTATTGCGTAAAATAAGGGAATTTCAGAGGATAGGTGTCTTAGTATATTACGTTTATGTATGAACTAGAAATGAGTTGGAAAAGTTTGACTACCGAAAAATCAGCTTACTCCATACATAGTCAATGCTCTTAGTTATGTAAAACAAGTGAGTTTATGCATGTTTATTTAGTGACTTGACTAAATTCTATTGAATGTTCACCATATTTATTTTAAATGTTTGTGTCATTATGATCTTGCACGAGTTCAACTATGAGTGTTACAGAGTTATTGATATGAATTAAGTAACACTAACGAATACTGGCTTTTTAAGTAACTTCGCCATATATTGCTTTTGAACAGAATTTTACTATTATATAGATGTTGGATGGGTTGTGATTCAGGAAAATAATTGACCCATATGTTACAGAGTTATGTCCCTGGAACTAAAGTGGATAGGATGATTATTTTTCTCACGATTTTAAGGCGATCCCAAAAGCGTTAGACTTGTAACGCATTATCCGCGAGAGTTAATATATATGAGTAAATTTTATAGGATTTGGAGAATATGGAATGTTAAATTCAGGTATTATGCCTAACACCAGAAGAGCGTTCGCAGACCTACATATATACTGTTATTTTTTGTTTACGAACAACTGGTACGACCACAGACCCTCTTGGGCTTCCTGGAAACGTCATAGTATGTCCCCTTCCGTTTAAGAGACTACATACATTGAAATAAATATTTTGAATTGTACGTTTATAAATTGTTATTTTTTGTTTACGAAAAGCTGGTATAAACAGACGAAAGCATCCACATTCGTTGAGAGAGACGTTGACGCCAAGCGAAACATACGGCAGTATTATGCTTTTGTGATGAACGCCGTAAGTTACCACTCATGCATATATGTCGCAGTAAACATTACTTTTAAAGGCACTATCCCACCAAATAAAGGCAAAATTACACTACAAAACTGTTTATCAAAACTCTTTCCAGGTGTTCAGGTCATATAATAAGGTGTATGTGTCGATTAAAAGTATAGGTTTATTCATAAATTCTTAAAATACCCAAACACTTAATTCAACGCTCCAGTTTTGGGATGTAGCATGAGTGGTTAAAGCCGTTTATATTGTTTCTATAGAGTTTAATTTCTCGTTGTTGTTGGCGGAATAGCTTTAACACTCGGGTATAGTTTAATGAACGTTATTCACCAATAGATATTCACATCATGATTCAGTATGTTTGAGATCAAACCTCAGGCCATAAATCACGTTTGAATGTATACTGAAAGGAAAAAGAAACGCATAATCAAAACAAATGCCCATACTACACTATTATTTACACCTAATTCCACGTAATATTCCAGATATATCTCAACGTGTTTTGTACAAAACGGGGCTACAACTAATTACAGAAAGGACAACTCTTTCAAGTAGCAAACCTTTTAATCAAAGTATACTTTGTTTCACGAAATTCATAAATGTTGAAGTTTCGCTTGAAAAAGTCAAGCCATTTCAGTATTGTGTTTAATGTTAAGAGATTGCAACATTTAAAGCCAACGTTTGCTCAACTGCTTGAATCAAATGCGCATTCTGTCGATAATGAAACTTTAAAGAGGTAACCATTGGTGTGTTCGGTGCTGCTTAAAAGGACAGGTCTGATGTCGCCCTGTACCATTCGATTAGCAGTAGCATATTAAACATACAATATATGGCGGACATAACCCATTATGCGTTTCTTTTTCCTTTCAGTAATGTTTCATACTGACGTCATTTCGAATTTTTCAAATTCATCACTGATATTCGGCAGGTGTCCTCCTGATTTTTCAGGACTTCATCCGCGGTGCGGTACTTCGGTGTGCATATTATCCTAATACATTTAGGGATTCACGAACCTTTGGGGACCCTTTTAAAAATACATAGAAATATAAAACACACATTTGAGGAAAGTTTGGTGCTTTTGTTCGGCGTGTCTAGATTGGGTCCTAAAACCTGGGTTTTGGTCCCTAGCTATATACATGCAAATCACCTGACCGGACTACTTTTCCCCCCATAATTCCAAGCGCCAAACACGAGAGATGATACTAGTATCGATCGAGGGCGAGAATGGTTATTGTTTCAGTCTACTTGCGCCTGCGCATGGCCGCGTTATGTTGATGCTAAACTTCCTGTTTGACATCACGTGAACACATTACATAATTACATATAAAAACTCCAGCATTAGTCAGAATAATATTGGAATAATATACATATGTGTATTGATTTATTTGGATGCAAGGTATCATTTTTATGTTGAACTTAAGCATCCCGATTTGTTTTGCCTAGAAATTAGTTCGTTTGTGTATATGCGTAAAACTAATTGTTTTATGTAGCATGTTAGCATGCGCGTCATACAAACTGCCTATTTTAAATGCCTGAAATTATATTTTAGGTTGATATTCGGTACCAAAGTATAACAGACAGAAACTACGAAATACGGATTCTGCTATCCGGTGTTCATATTGCAGATGTAGGTATCATTAATTCGTTTACATATAGTTTAAAAGAGGTACTATTATATAATGATCTCTGGACACTTTGTTTAACTCAGTAATACATAGATTCTTCAATATACGAAGTCAACAAATTAAACTAATTTTCTTAAATCGATTTGTTTTTAGTTTCTAGTTCTTTTTTTTTCGATTCGATGTTTTCTTCTCATTTCATCTGTGCTTCTATCTTCGTGTGTGCAATTTCATTTACTCTCATTTCATCTGTGCTTCTATCTTCGTGTGTGTATTTTCATTTACTCTCATTTCATCTGTGCTTCTATCTTCGTGTGTGTATTTTCATTTACTCTCATTTCATCCAGCCTAATCTGTTATATTATCACAGACTCGGGAATCGTCTCCATGGACTGAACAAATCAAGAGAGTCAATACGAATCCGATACAAGTAAATGCGTCTGAAGTTTTGAATTCATTCCAGCAATGGTGTATAAAAATGAAAAATAAAATCATCGCGCATGACGACGCTCTTCTTTTTACGAAGTAAGTATAACATTAAAAAAAAAAGTAGCATTACTATAGCTAAAGACAAAATCGTTAACACTTACGACTTGTGATGGACATTACCGACCGCTGGCTGCCATCCTTGAGCATTTTACTTAGAACAAGTGAAGGTATTATATTGTGTTTACGTATTATTCTTTATCATGCAGATATGCACTTTTCTGCCTAATAAAGGGGTGACCTAATACATTTTGCTTTATTAGACACTGTCCAACAGAGCAAATCATTGCGGAACCCCTCGGCGTTTATTGTACGTAACGTTATCTGACGTCACGCACGTAACGTTGCCTGACGTCATAAAACAAACAAAAACAACAACATGACGGCGTCCTCGATAAGCGTAACATTCTGAGAAATAGGTAATAATAGTAATTCATACAGAAAATGTGGATAATCTACATGATAAATAGAATATTATGTCAGTGCCTTTTACTATCAAGTTTATTAGGCTCGGCACGAAAACGAAGAATGGCTCGGTAGAGCCTCGCCATTCTTCGTTTTCTAAGCCTCGCCTAATAAAAGGCACTGACATAATATTCTCTATATACATGATAGTACCTAGAAGAGGTGATGTTAGACAGAATACTGCTTAGTACAACTTAGTTAGAACAATAAACTGAAGTGAACGGCTATAAAACACATTATTTTAGGTTAGTCATGTCCCAGGGAGAGGGAAAAGATACACATGAATCAGGAGACCTTGCGGTACGCTTACTGTACTATAGCAACGACTAACAGTCCGAATAAAAAAAAATGAAAAAAATGTAACATCCATTTATAACGTTGAATGTGTTTAAAATGAGGTAAAACACCATACAAACATACGAAAAACCGAATAGTCTTGATTACTTTTATTTAAGAAATAGAACATCGTTACAGTGAATTATCGTTTACAATTTTATATTACAAGATAATTCACCGTAAACGATGTTCTATCTTACTCTCCTAACGTTGCAAAAATTACAGTGATATATCGTTGAATATAACGAGATATTTTAAACTAGGCTATTTAGTGCGGGTGTGTTAGAAAATACAGTTATTATTTTAATTTACACATAAGCATATATAAGCAAGTGTTTCACAAGAATGTGTTCTGAAGTCTCTTATCTTAAACATTGTGCGATCGAGTCTCCTCCTAACAGGCTGGCACCCCATTTATATAGCAGGATTCTGACCAAGATTCTGACCAAGATCCTCTCCAATCACTTGTACTTTGTAGACTGCACACCATCTACAAGGGCGGCTTAAAACTAGCCAAAACTAGTTTCAGGCATCATATCTCAGTTTTTTGGAGAAAACAGAATAAATAACCTGTTTCCTTGAATAGAACAAAGACTAACACCACGATTTTATTGCAGATATGATCTGACATCGTTAAATTACGGGAAAATCTCATCTAACACAATAGGTATGATTGATTTTTAGCTTTCATTGGATTATGCGACAACAAATGTATGTCATCAGACGACAACAAATGTATGTCATCAGACGACAACAAATGTATGTCATCCTCTGTCGTCGTCGCCAATACGCATATTGTTGTTGATGATACTTTTTTAAACGATTTAGGATTTTCACCAACTCTGATTTGAAAGTTAGTTTCAATAATAGTTCGATAAAGAGCAAAATCAACCCACGAATGACAGAGTTGTTGTCACAAAAAATGCCCGGTGCAGCCAGATTTGTTTGAGTTCGCAGACCCTTCTACTTTTTAAAAAAAGAAACCACAAAAAAATCAGCAACAAAAAAAGTATCCAGCATCTGTATTTTGGTTTCAAGATATTTACTTAAACAGTTTCAGACTTTACTTCTTTATTTTATGTCCGAGACTAAAAATAAGAATGATTTCTGGCCTAAGACAAAAAATCATTAGAACTTTTAAACTTCCAAAGTCATTCTCGATTTTTTTTTTTACAAATAGCCATCTACAGCAACAGTATTTATTTTACTGTGTATACTTTAACATTAAAATATACGTTGCCTGTATGCAAGATCTTTAATGTGTATATATATATATAGCTTTAATGTTTATATATACTAGGTTTTGGATACAACGAAAGGGTGTGTACCGACTCTGGCCAATCCGTGATTGAAGACGACTTTAGTGCATATGTTGCCGAAACAGCAGCTCACGAGATGGGTCACAAGTAGGTTTAGACATACACGTTTCTTTTATAAAAGTAATAAAATTAGAAACAAATTGTCCTCTAGAAACCGCAGCACCCAAAGACAAAGGGGCCGTAGAACCGTACGGTACCACACATTAGGAGGAAATTAAAAAAAAAACACCTCAGGATGTATCCAGAATTGTACTAAACTGACACAGTAGTTGAGGCCAAGGAGAATACCAATCTATGGTAGAACCAAATAGTATGCGGAACGAAAATTCATGTACCTACCTCCCCTTTCAGAGTTTTAGGAGTTGCATTCAAAGAGTTCCACGAGGTTGTCCGGTCATCGTACACGAGAAAAGTGAAACGTAGTGACTGACTGAAGAGGGGTCAATCACCAATCATGCAATACTAAAGGGTCGTATCCTTTCGTGACGAATTTCCGGAATAAATTTTGTATCAATTCTTTTTTTTTGTCACGTATCTTTTTTTTTTTTTGATATATCTTTACAACAACATTTAAGTGTATTGTTTGCTAATTTTTCTGGATGTTAATTGTTAGAGATTACCTTTTGATGGAATACACTTTTATTTACACTGTCAGTTTGGGCTCTAAAGACAGGAAAATATCGAGGTTGTGTACACACAAAACCAGGAGACCGTATTGCCTACTGAGCATTCCACGTCGGTAACCATGTTTTCACCACTCGTTGTGTTGTGATTATTTAATTGCTCTTGTCTGTGGTACAATGCGAGCCTACGTTGCCATTGCATTTGGTTGGTGTGGTTTTTATAGGACTATTACTCTCATTTTTGTGTTTACATAATGTAAGCATGGGATTGATAAGACGGATTTGAACAAATAAGATGATATTTTGAGGATTGTTTTGTTTATATATGAAACCCTTTATTTGATACCTTACTGTATTTCAATTGTATTCCTTATCATATTAAAAAGTCAAAAACTAGAGGCAATGTTACTCTGTAACTTTAAGTTAATGTTAAACTGTAACATTAAGTTTTCACGTCGTATCATGCAGCTAGATTTGAATAATACGTTATTTATTCTGTAAGCATCTTTTCCATTTCCTCATTTTTATTTTAAATAATGTATATAAGTACTAGTATTTATTGTTGACCACACGGTAGACTGCCTTGTTCAGATGTACTATCTCGTTAATAAAGGTCTTTATTATTTTTATTATTATTATTATTATTATTATTATTATTATTATTTTTATTATTATTATTATTATTATTATTATTATTTTTATTATTATTATTATTATTATTATTATTATTATTATTATTATTATACCACTGCAATAAAATGTATACTCCGCAAAATGCATTCATAAATATCTCGTTAATAAAAGTCTTTATTATTATTATTATTATTATTATTATTATTATTATTATTATAAAATGTATACACCGCAAAATCCATTTATAAATATCTCGTTAATAAAAGTCTTTATTATTATTATTATTATTATTATTATTATTATTATTATTATAAAATGTATACACCGCAAATTTCATTCATAAATATGACCTTATAGCAGACCTTGTTATGGATCGAACTCCAATGTACTTTAGATCGCAAGACGAGTGTTCTAACCCTCTTCATCTCGTACAGTAGTTTTATTCTTGGTTCAATGTAGTTCGTGTAATTAATTAGAAAAATGACTCCCCTGTTGTCAGTTTTCTACAAATAAGGGGACTTTTTTTTTTACATTACACCGACTGTTTAATTAATATCAAAAGTATTGCCATAGTTAAGTTACGTATATTATTACAGTTTGGGAGCCGAGCATGATGATCTGGAAGAGAACGAATGTCTCGGAGAAGACAACTATATCATGACAGCCATTCAAAAAAGTCCCCACGAATTACCCGACAACATCGTCAGGAGAGAGTGGATGTTCTCTAAATGCTCAGCTGATTACTTTGGAAACTATATAGACAAACTTAACAGGTAGTCAATAAAACAACGTTGTATTTTTCTTTATTTGTATATAATTACACTTGTTTCGCAATCACCTCTCCGTTTCTGTTCGCATGTATACCATACAGGAGTTGTTATGCGTGTCTGTACCACAGTTGTTGAGTTTGTCTGTACCGGAGTTGTTGAATGTGTCTGTAACGGAGTTGCTGAGTTTGTCTGTACCGGAGTTGTTAAGTGCGTCTTTACCGGAGTTATTGAATGTGTCTGTACCGGAAATGTTGTGTATGTCTGTACCGGATAAGTTGTGTGTGTCTGTACCGGAGATGTTGAGTTTGTATCGGAGTTGTTGAGTGTGTCTTTACCGGAGTTGTTGAGCGTGTCTGTACCGGAGTTGTTAACTATGTCTTTACCGGAGTTGTTGAATGTGTCTGTACGGAGATGTTGTGTGTGTCTGTACTGGAGTTGTTGAGTTTGTATCGGAGTTGTTGAGCGTGTCTTTACCGGAGTTGTTAAATGTGTATGTGCCGGAGATGTTGTGTTTGTCTGTAGCGGAGATGTTGAGTTTGTATTGGAGTTGTTGAACGTATCTGTACCTGCTATTACCCTGTAATATTTCTCTATCTCAGGTCTTTTGTTCGGTATAGTTAGAATTTGCATGTGTATTTGTACTACTTTGCATGCATTGTTCGATGTTATCTTTTAAACTTTGCATGCACCTTTTCGATGTTATATTTTAGTATCTTAATAAATACTGAAAAGCGGATCCCTTGAAAGCAACAAACACAAACAAGAGATAAAAGTAGCAGACTCGGTTTTATGGAGTCTGTTCATGGGCGGTAATGTTATATATATATCAAAGAGTTTCCAAGTACAATTTACTAGCCATTCCGAAACTCATGTTCTAATGAACAAAATTAAGTGTTGTAACACATGTTTATCATCATACATTTTTTTCAGCAACATAGTAAACTTACGGGCCATATAAAATGTTTAGGCCGGTCGCGTATTTTCTTAAATGGTTTATTTACCTTTATATATATATATCTCTTTACAATAACATTTACGTGTATCGTTTCCTTATTTCTCTGGATGTGGACTTTATCGTTAGAGATTTTCTTTTGATGGGATGTACTTTTATTTACAATGTCTTGTCAGTTGGACAGGATAATAGCGATGTCGTGTAAACTTAAAATCGATTTAAGCTAACCAGTGGGCCATTTTGCCTATTGACCGTTTCAAGTCGGTAACCCTGCTTTCACCACTCTTTGTATTGTCCATTTTATTGTATAGTCAATTTGCTCTTTGTGGTACAGTGCGGATCTACGATGCCATTGCATTTGGATGCTTTGATTTATATAGGACCATTTTTCTCATTAATGATTCCTAAAGCAATTTATTCTATTTTACCTTTTTTTCCCATGTGAGATCAGGTGTATACGTACATTTTGCATATGAATAAGTATGTTTCTGCAGTCATGTTTTTGTGTATATATTTTTTTTTGTTGCATTTTTGTTGTGTTTTTTTTCAGACAAGGCAATAATTGTATGACAAAACGTTCGTCCAGTGATAATATTTTGGAAGAGTATGGAGGCCAGCTACCAGGACATGTATATAGCCCTGATATGCAGTGCAAGAATACGTTTGGTGACAAGTCATATCTAACTAAGGTATGCTATATCATGTATATTTTCCTAACGTGACTACTGGTCCTTTGGGATCATCAAGCCTACTCTTTGTCGCTTTAAAGTAGAATATCGCTTAAGCCGGACATTAATCTCACTTAGGACCCTCTGTAAAGTCATACATATACAATGCAAAACATATATAACAAAACAAAAACGGTGATATTTTATGGAAAGCCTCGGCTGCCTTCTGTTGGCCTTTTGTATTTTGTGCAGTACGATTTGTTAGTCATCTTGTGCATTTTTTACGTTATGTGCATTTTCTAAGTTGTCATGTGCATTTTGTAGTTGTCATGTGCATTTTTTAAGTAAGCACTCGCATTGGGTAATTCATAGCAAGGCCGTGGTATAATCACAGCAACGGGTAATTCATAGCACGGCCGGGGTAAGCACACACAATCACGGTGATACATCGTACACCGGATATAGCTGTTAAAGTGATCAGAAATTTATTTCTATATTCCTGTGTTATTGTATAGTACTCGTACCAAAGGTGAGAGAAAAAGCTGAACGTTGCTGAAGTAAGCTGCAATATATGAAAAGTGCCATATATTTCGTAATTGCGGCCATAAAAAGTCTACCCGACTACAAATAAGTAGTGTTATTACTTATTTGTCCTCTGGGATCATCAAGTCCAATCTTTTCGCTCGCTTAAGCCGGTGTTAGGAGGCGTGAGAGTTGTTGCATTGCACATTACCCCGAGAGGTGCTGCACTTCACATTACCCCTCTTGGTTGCTTCCAAGGGCTCCCCTTTTCAGTGTTTGTTGACATTCACACTAGCGTTTGTTTAGTGCTGTTTAGTGCTGTTTAGTGCGGAGAGAACTGTAACTATGGAGAGAACTGTAACTAATGTTGTAATAACTTGTAGTTCAATCCATTTGCATATGTTTCTATGAATATTGTGATGTTGAATTGATGTATTGTAACATATCTGCAATAAAATATTATTAAATTAAAAGTGCTGTGCCGTAAAAAGTTGGCCCGACTACAAATCAGTAGTGTTATTACTTACTGATCATTTGGGATCATCAAGCCTAGAATTTGTGGCTTTAAAAATGAATATTACTTAAACCGGTTTTTGGAGGCTTGAGGAGTGTTGTCCTTTTTATTACCTCTCCTGAACAGACTCAACAAAACCGAGTCTGATACTTTTATCTCTTGTTTGTGTTTGTTGCTTCCAGGGGATCCACTTTTCAGTATTTATTGACATTCACAAAGTATTTTTGGCCCCAAATGGTAAGAGCTCACAAAAAGTACTTGTTTACCCTATATTTTACCATTACATGAATATTATACATTTGTTTTCAGGGTTTTTACAATGGAGAATATGCCTCCGTATGCATGAGAATGTATTGTCAACTTCCGGACAAACCTGGATACTCGCGTGCAATTTTGGCTTGGGAAGGAACATTTTGTGGCGTGGAAAAGGTAAACATATAAATATATCTATAAGAAATATGACGTCTTAGACACTGCGTAAGCTCAGATGTTTTCATAATGAAATGTATTAAAATGTATATCATGTTATTATGTTATACATATGATCACATTATGTAGATATAACTTGCGGTGTGAGAGTGTAAAATAGTATAAATAAAATATGCAAATGAAGGCCGGATCATCGCTCGGTCTGTTCCGTTCGGCGCGTATGCAAGCGAAATTGTCCGGTCCATTTTCAAACCCGGTAATTGATAATTACCGCTACGGAAAACGACGAGGCAGTACTGACTGCTCCGTGTGTTATGGCAAAAATCAAAGCAACATAGACAGTTTTATTATTTAATGTACATTATGTGGCATTTCTGTTCATGTGATACATATAATCTCACATTGAATGTGTTATACTTATATTGCCTGTTAATGCTGCCTTGTTTGTTAGAGAATATAAACTGGTGTGAATATATTTATTTGCACTGTCCCGTTTTTTTGGGATGGCAATAAGAGTGATGTTTTTTGCACCCTAGAAACTGGTTTAAACCATAAGCGGACTTTTTTGCCACTGACCGTTCCAAGGCGGTAGCCCTAGTTATGTATGTGATGTCATATCTTGCCTTTTATTCATCTGTGTAATTATTGTTTGTGCGTGTTTTGGTTGACTATAGTCTTTGAATGCTACATTACCTGGTCGACATGTACATCTAATTTTTTTTTATTAAACTCGTTGGATAAAGGTATACAAGAAAACGGTGATACAAAGTATCACAAGCCGTACAGAACAGTTACACAAGAAAACAATAAGGGGAATGAATATATAAAAATAAACGAACAGTGTGTAGATGTTATATATTTCTTTATTTGTAATTGTCAACAATCAAAACACATTTATCATGAAAGATTTGAGCACTAGATAAACTAGTCATCATGAGACAAAATGAACATATTTTTTATTTTGGTATCTGTGTTGAATAAAGTTATAATATGAATATGATAGACATCTGAAATAGTACGTGTAATGGATCACTAAACAGAATGTTGATTCATGATTAGAATGCGAGGAATTGGGAAAATGTCATGGTTAGAATATGAAGAATTGGTAAATTATCATAGTTATAAACAAAAAGACAACTTAATGATAATGTAATAGCAGTTGGAGTGAAAGATTAGCGTATGTGAAGGTAATCTCAGTGTTTAGCAATGTAAATTTACATTAGAAGAATGTTTAATGTTAGATGTTTTTATTATTGAAATCTGATCAGTAGTTCATTAGAATAAGTAGCAGTGGAGCAGACCTATTTAAACTCTTTAGAATATGCTTCAATTAAAGTTTCATCAACTCTGTTTTATGATTGAAGAGGTGTTGCTTATTTTAAAATCAGACAGCACCAACAAGAGATACGTACGTGTTGTATATAGCTGTACACACAAACAGTTAGTAATATACTAGCTGTATTCGTATGTTGAGAACAGATTTATAGACTGTATCCCTGAAATTTACATCTAATTATAGTCTAGATCATCTACAACGCTTGCTTGTTTCAAGACAAACGTCTAGAACATTCCTCCTGAACAAATTAGATTTTTGCCTATACACTGGTATCGTTTCTGATTGGTTGGGACAGAGACACCTGCTATCCAAGATAATTATACAGAAAGGCAGAAAAACAATACATTTATTAATAAACAAAGATAAACAAAGAGGGTAACTTCATTATTATATCGACGAACTAAATGCGGATGGTCAGAAATACTTTAATAAAAACATAATAATTACGGTCACGTGCTTCTAGTTTCAAATTTGTTTCTACACAAACGGTCAAGACGTTTGTATTTAATTTACAACTAAGCGTGGAAGATGATCAAGACTAATCTAATTCTTGTAGTACAAACCAGTTAGAACCAGTTTTACGCGCATGCGCAGATCATAATTTGTAGACAGTATCCCTAAAATTGATACGTAATTCAGGTTTACCACCACTAATTACATGTAAGCCTCCGAAGTGTAGAAGCCTCCGAGGTGTAGTCGAATGTAGCTCCTATAATAAAAAGTAATCCCTCCTTTTTTGATGAAAATGGGCATTATAAGTAGGGGAAAATTGTCCATTTTTATTCGCTGTACCCTTGACCTGTTTAGTAAACAAACAAGAACGTTCTTACATGTCTTGTGACCCCACCATTTCGGGTGATTTTTCAAGTGCAAAATTATTTTTCTATATGAACATTACACTGCTGCATTATCCATACTTGAGTTGAATTTGCTACATGGGTGCCTATGGGGAAAATATTTAGTGGTATAATACCTTCATGTAGCAGAAGACCCATAAAATGGCTGTAAACTAATTTGACTGCGTCCCGGTATTCTTACTAAAATGAACAGTAAATTGACGTTGATACACAACACATATAGCAGCTTTCTGAGTCCGGGATAAATATAGCAAAGCCGGAGCCTTGAGGCTCCGGCAATTCAAGGCTCCGGTAATAATGGTAGATGCTTGGCAGAGACTCGTATCATATACTCATTACATTTAAAAAGGCAACATTGTATTTTATGTTAGTACGTGTCTATGTGTCACAAAGGTTAACTAACATATGGCGATAAACAGTTGCATACGATTTCATCTCGTACTTCTTTCAGTTAAAACAAATTTTGCGCGAGGACGCATTTTCAAACGTATTGCGTGTATAAGTTTACTCTCATCATATCATTTTATTCAACTCATTTAATAAATTCGATATTAAACAAGCATTCATGTAAATAAGTTCGTCTCCTTAAACATATTTCATCGTTTTGTTATGTTTATTATATGTGAATCGGACATTGTATATTATCACAAATAAAAATTACAAAAAATAAACAGAGAAATATATACGACTGAAATTATGCCTTCACAGACAATTAATTGAAAATCTTTAAATACCGGAGTCTAAAGAGTTGTGTTTTTTATTGATAGATATGTCGGTCCGGTCAGTGTGTTACTCAAAATGTACCCACCACCCAGTCTCCCACCACCGATGGTATGTATTTACAAGCAAAATACAGTCTATCTATTCTATATCAACTTAAAGTAGCTATCCCGCCAACAACAACCGAAGTTTTTTTTTGCATTTGTACACCGTTTCTAAACCTACTGACGACGAGGTATATACATTACTTGCATATTTTGAAAATCCAAACTCTATAGACACAATATAAACGGCTTTACTGAGACAGGCAAAACCTCAAAACTGAAGCGTTCAATTAGAGTTACCAACTCATAATTCATTTTAATCACAGGTATTGTAAGAACCCATGAACAATACTATGCTTTTAATCGACACATTATTTTACGTTATTATATGACTTAAACACATGAATAGAGTTTGATAAACGGTTTTGTAGTGTAATTTTTGCCGTTTTTTGGCGGGTTCGTTTCTTTAAAATAGGAATTAGCATTCACTGCAAAAGCTATAAATAAGTGATATTTACTAAAGCACATGTAATCATCGATATAACATTTCGAGGTGTCAATGCAGAACTATTGTAACTACGTATGAATAAAGAAGGAGATACAATAGTTTTGCATTGAACCCTCGATTTAGTTGCTTAAAAAAGAAGCTTACGTTGAGCGGACTTATTGTTCCTTTTGTTATTTTTGTTGTTGATAGAAGCAGAACTTTATTTGCCGGCTATATAGAAATAATGTGGAAAAAAACTAGTTTCACGCTTGCTCATGTCATAAACAGCAAGTAACGTAATTTATGTTATTGTATTTCGTATTCAGAATTACTCTAAAGCTAAGAGCACCATTGCTGTATACTGGTGAAATTCCTAGAATACATCTGAGTTTATTTTTCTCACCATTGTACAATTTTAACTTTTTTTTTCTTTTCTTTTTTTCTTTTTTTTTTCCAGCAGTTTGTTTATCATAATCTTATGAAAAGAGCCTTATTGTTGCAATGAATTTAAACACAGATGGCGTTAATAACTGATTTAGTATTTATAAGCTGCCGACTATTTGAAATATTCTGCAAACTAAAAATTCCTTACTTAAATATAATTTAAAAAACACACTGATTATCTTGTTTTAGAATGTGTAGACAAGAGTCCAGACTTGTGTGCACAAATGAACAGTTCCATGTGCCAAAAAGGTCCAATAGCAACGTTTTGCTGCAAAACATGTCAAACTCTACAAGAAATGAATGGTATGTCAATTATTTGTTAATCTTTGATATGAAACCAAAAAATCATCACTGTACACATAAGCGTCTATGTATACTGAAGCGAAAAAGAAACGCAACTCGGGAATTTCCACTGTATATTGATATGTAAAATACTCTGCTGTTAATCAAATGGTACATGGCTACGTAAGAACGTTCCTTTCAGAAACAATAGACTAAAACAACACAACACAGAAAATAGTATTCCTTCAGTTTCATTATTGACATAGTACGCCTTAGGCTCTTGAAAGCATGTGAGCAAACTTAGGCTACAACATTTTGCAAACTCTTTACGTTAAATACAATACTGAAATGGCTTAATTTTTCAAAGAGGAATTAATTTCAACACTTATGAATTTCTTGTTACAAAGTGTACTGTGATTGAATCGTCTACAACATCACAGTTGTGTCCTTTATCTAAATAACTGCAACCTTTTTTTTTACAAAACATCTTGGGATTTCTTTGGAATATTATGTGGAGTTAAGTGTGCAGTATTTATAGGTTATGGGATATATGAACGAGTTCTTTCGCGTATTAATATTGCGCTACTTTAGGAGTGCAATATTTATGCGCGAAAGAACGAGAGCATATATCCCAATATAAGTATAATAACCTTTTTATGGAGTAAGCATTTATAAATTAGAACAAATAAAGATATTAAAGGAGTTAAAGTAGGAGATACTGATTATGTAATTTCTCAATATGCCGACGATACCTCCCTTATATCATGTATATTAGACGGCACCGAAAAATCACTTAAACATGCTCTAATGGTTTTAAAATTCTATGGAGATATTTCAGGTCTTAATGTTAATGTTGATAAAACCAGAGTTATATGGTCTGGGAAAAATAAAGGTTCTAATGTAAAAGTATGCACAGACACGGACCTTAATTGGGATCAGGGAGAATTTGTGATCCTAGGAATTATTATGTCAACACATTTGAGGAGTGTGGTTGCATTAAATTATGACAAAAATATAAACGAAATTAAATCATTATTACTGTCTTGGTCAAAAAGAATACTCACACCCTTTGGAAAAATCACTGTTATAAAAAGCTTAGCTTTACCAAAGTTAAATCATTTAATTTCATCATTACCTAATCCACCTGAAGACAAGGTCACACTGTTGCAAAATATGTGTTTTAATTTCCTCTGGAATAATCACCCAGACAAAATAAAGAGATCTGTTGTAACTCAGGATTATGATTGTGGTGAACTTAGAATGATCAATAACATTAAGATTGGAAGATCAAGCGTATTTTATAAAAGATGGTATGATGAAGGTATTGTATTTATTAATGATATAATGGATAACAATGGTAATCTTCTCTCTTTTACCCTATTTATCGAAACGTTTGCTGTACATTCACATTGTTTAGAATATGAAGGAATGACTGCAGCAATAAGGGGCTACCTTCAGAAACAAAATTTTGCTCATCTTGCTATCAAGTTAGAAAATCCAATTTGCCTATCAATAGTGTCCCTAATAACAAGCGCACCGAAAGGCTGTCGTCCCATTCATGATATACTTATTAAATCAAATGTACACCCAACATCTATAGCCAAATGGGGACAATATGGTATAAATATAGACAGAGATTGGAATGACTTATTCAAAATACCTTTTAAATGTACAAAAGATACTCGATTACAATGGTTTCAAGAAAAAATAAACCACAGAATTACTGCTACAAACATCCTTTTGACAAAAATGAAGATAAAAAACGATAACTCCTATAGCTTTTGCACAGAGTCTCCAGAAACCATTACACATTTATTTTGGGAATGTAAATATACCAAAACTTTTTGGAATACTTTTAAGATTACTTGCAATGATACTAATATAATAATCCAACCGGAATGGACTACAAAATATATAATTTTTGGGTCTAGTGAATATGACAATGTTCTAAATAAACTGATTTTACCTGCAAAATATTTCATATATAAATGTAAGTTAGGCGGAAGATTACCATTGTTCGGAAATTTCAAACCACAAATCTGGGCTGATAATTAAAGCATATAAAGCCCTGCACAAATTAAATACATTTATCAAACTGAAAAAATAAACGCAATTAAAAGTTTTACATTTGATAAATTCGAAAAACCTTGGTTGACATAAATCCCTACTTAATAATTAGTTTTGTTTTAAATGTTAAGTTACACTGTGCAACACATCTATCTTGTTTCATCTATCTTGTTCCTTCTTCTTGTTTTTTGTTTTGTCTTTTTTGACAAAGAAAAAATCCCAGCAAATGTGTAATAACTGTTAAGTTATGTTCCCCGCTGTTCCCACTGAATATGGAAGAGTCACACCTCCATAGAAATATCTTGTCTTTTCTTTATATATTTAGTGGATAACACCATTTTTGTTTCACAGTCAACTGTTGAAAAACTCAGCAGAGATGGTATGAGGATCTTGTATAAAAACTGAAACACTCATAGTTGATTATGTTAGCATTGTATCTATCTACATTAAACAATTCTTTATACAAGATATATATGCTGGGTTTTGAAAAAAACACAAATATTTCTTTACAATTATCAATGAAGGCGTATTAAAGTAACAAAATAAATATTTTGAAAATTTTGTAAATATCAAGATTTAAAGGGACACACAGCAATCTGGTGTATTTGTTAATACAAATTTTTTTTTTTTTGAAAGACCCTCAGATTGCAGAGAGCCCCTTCTATCAAAATTGTATTTTAAATCTTCTTTTGAATATTGTAAAAAAATATAAAAAAAACTCCCCATTTATATAGTTTCTAATCAAGATATGCATTTATTTTTTCTTCTAAATATTTTGAAAACTGTTCATATTGTAACGTGCTGGTGGTTCAAGTGGTAGCGTACCAGCACATTGTCGCCGTAGCCTCGTTAAAGTTTAAATAAAATGGACTCTTATAGTGTACTTGTAAATAAATAAAACGCTATAAAAAAAAACTATTTCATATTAAAATAACAAGGAAGATAAATAATTGAACTACTCGTGTGAACGTTTCCTTCTTTTAATACTCTCTTTAGGAAATGCTAAATATCAATATCATCAACAAGTTAATATAATATATAACGAATGTAACAATTCTTGACTAGGTATAATACTCAACAAATTATGAAATAGTGAATCTAGTAGATCTTATCAAATGACTTAGATTAAAGTGTAATATTCAAAGTGTCCCTTTAGTTACTTCAAACTATAATAAAATAAAGATGCTCTCTTTAAAACAGACTAAGTGTCTTTTAGTACTTATTATTATAAACAAATTCTAAATAAATGCTCCCTATCAGTAGATATTAGATAAATAAATTACCAATGAGTAAATGAATCAAGGATGCTGGAAAATCAATGGAAGTCGGAGTCCTTGTGCGCAGTTGACCTTTTCTTAAATACTAAATATCCCTAAAACTGTGCGCCGCACAAGAATTGCATGTGCGAAGAACGCCGCACAAGCTTTGCATAACGAAATACATAATAAACCGCGCAACGTCAAAGTCGCACAAAACCGCACAATGAAATATGTGCGCTTTTCCTACTAGCTTAACTAAAGACTGAAATTACAACGTATTCTACTATTAAACTATAGTAAACAATAAACAATATTAATAAATGAATGATTTTTACATAAAACACTTACATGGGATAAACAATCTGACCTTAAATAAATGTGAAATGAGTGTTTCAAAAGTATTTACAACTCGATTTAAACTTAGCGCGCATAGCGTTGCTATAGAAAACAATCCACAATGCATCGGACATAAACATCCAAAATGGTTACCGGAAGCTAATTCAAAACAACACGCAATAAGAATAAACAACTAGAATTTGGCTGAATACTATCGTTACAAAAAGGTAACTTTATAGAATCTAGTCTAGATGATAAATTAGACTGAAAGCGTAATCATTATGTTAATAAATTACACATATCAATCTAAAAGATCGATCTAACCTCAAATCGTGAAAACGAAAGTAGAATGCAAAATAGCGAGGCACTACATTATATAATAAATATTATGTATATTACATCTATATCTGTACGGTTTGTTGAGGGGTGGCCTAACCCGACCCTCACAGACCTATTACGGGGTGAATGAATGGATTGCCATTAATTTGGTAATCGAAATTTAAAAAAATAAAATAAAGTAGGTTGTAACGTTTAATTTTCACAAAAAAACAACACAACATACTTTCTTTGACATGGACAGAAAATTGCACCAATCGCGAACGAGTTCACATTACACATCCAATATGACGTTACTACACGTCGATATGAGCGAATATTGATGTTTCCTGCTCCATTCAAAGTAAACGGAGCTTGTAAATGCGTATGCAATAATACAATATATAGCGGAAATTCCCGAGTTGCGTTTCTTTTTCGCTTCAGTATATATCGGTTTATGTTCTTCTGTGCTACACCAGAGAATTTTTGAGGATTAATTAATTTATTCAACAATTAAACAAATAGTTTTCACAACTTCCTCTACAGTTTCAACCGATTCAAGTGAAACTTTACATGATGAGTGGTGTAATGCCTAGATATGCATATATTTTTCGATGGTACGATCAGATGAGTATTTTCTGAGTAACGGTTATGGCCATTTGTTCCATTATTATGTAAACAAGTTAAACAAATATGCTGTGCTCTGATCTGTTCTGTTTTTATATTGCCTTTCAGTCTGTATTACAAGTTGTGATAGCCTTGCTGACAACGATTACCAGTCATGTACCGGGTGTAGTGTCTACGCAACGTGTTTTAGTAACTATCTATACGATCACCGCCCATGTCCATCGGGACTTGTTTGGACGGATGATAAAAAGGGCTGTGATTATTCATCTAAAACATGCATCGAAAAGAAGAATCTTGTCAAGTGATTTGAGATGGTTCTTTAAAAACCAAATAACTTTTCTACAAAACTAGGATTATGTTTGCAAATGTAGCTTACATGCTAAATATAGTAGAAAACAAAAATTTACGACAGTTTGCAATTTGTGACGTTTATGTTTAATACCCCAAAATCTTCACATTTACTGCCAATTAACAACAATAAAACGTATTTAAATCATTTTGTCTAATGTTTATTTGTGCATAGAGAGTACTGTTATGAAGCAATCAGTCCACTGTCCCCAACTCCCACCAACCCCAAAATCATACCCATAACATACAGCCTGGCTGAGATTTCCGACAGAGTAAGATGAGAGATTGGGTATACCGTATAACGTCGTTTTAAACCCCAAGCGGCATTTTCTAAGCTATATGACGTAATCAATGACTTAATTGTTTGTCACGTGACTAGTAGTATCTTTCCAGTTTTGTAAATTGTGTTATTTGTATCTAGTTATTCCCTTTCATTTTCATAATTTGTAAACATTATGTATATAATCATCAAAGTATCAAATTTGTGAAAAACAATTACCAAAACTGTATGGGTAATGTGAAAGTCGCATCAATATACATGTGCCAACAACATTTCAACTATACTTAAACTACGCTACGAAGTAGATGGGATCGCCGTGCTAAAAGTTAGCGTCTACATCAATGGCTGTACATAGTACAGTCTACATCAATGGCTGTACATAGTACAAAAGATAACGCTTTATGATACGAATATACTCTTGCATGATAGCGATCTAATGCACTAACCTGTGCTCGCTGCGTACATATTTCCCAGTAGTGGTCATGTCGACACAACGTTGTTTTTTTTAAAATTTATATAGAAGTAACTTGATAATCATGCAATATTTAAATAATATGGGCGATAACGGACATCCCGCTTCAATCCGCTTTAACGTATGTAACCAATCACGACGAGCCTACTCCATTTAAGCTTATTCATTGAACATTGTTTTATAAAAAAAGACTGTATTTTTAAACAATTTACCTTTTAAACCACACGATTTTTAGTGGATCTTTTTCTCCACAATGTTCCACGATATATATAGTAATTTGCCGGTTTTTAAATGTATAAAAGCAAAACAAACAACAAAAACAAAACTCCAAACCTAGCACGCTGTCTTAAATAATACCCCGGATGCCCAAAGCACAGAACCGTTATAGGGTAACGAATTCTCTGCCAGTTCATACATATTGAATCGACTTCGTCGGATAGGTTGATCAGCAGAACTCTGGTACCCAGACGTATTTGTCAGAAATAAAGCAAAAATGTTTAAACAGTACATGCAAACTATATTAAAGCACTAATTCGTGAGTCACAGATTCAGTTTTTTTATTCTGAAATTATGTGCTCGTAACAATGAAAAACACAACAAAACTACCCAATGTGGCGACTGAAAATAGTATAAGCGATGCACAGTCAATCATAGCACTGATTTTCTTCCATGTTATTTTCTCCTCATTTGCATCTTCATGCGCTGATATTAAAAGACTTAAACGTTTTTCAAATGCGTCTGGCGAATCCTGGTTGGGATTTTCCATGACGGTGATGGTTTTCAGACTTTTTTTTCGTTTCTTTATGGACGGTCGCTGTTTGATCAAATCATCTGTGATTTCTGTACCTCTTGTAGCAGGAACAATCTTATTCTTTCGACACCGCAAACATTGAAATGTTATGTAAAGCGTCTGCAGCAATGCCGGAACTTCCTGTTCATCTTCTGAGTAATACAGACGCAGGTTTATAATTGTGATCAGTGTTATTAGCGAGCTTATAATCATATCAGCCATGAGTTTGTATGAAATAATAGGCACGGGTTCTGAGGTCTTCGGAAGCGTGTCGCTTATAATTGTAAGAAATACGGCAATGGAAAGTAAAACGGTTATGCAGTAGGAAACACGCTCTCCAGACTCAGGAACCAGCACGAATACGAACAGGTTCAAGATGCTGAGTAATAATATTGGTAAACAAACATTCACAATAATATACATCGCTTTTCTTTTTAATACGACTGTAAAGATGATTTCGGAACTGCCGCTGAATATAGCCGTATCGACGCTTGTCTTTTCTATAGTCCAAGCTCCGTTTTCAGAGAAATAGGTCATCGAAATTTCCTTGTTTTCTGCAATGAATTGTATTTCTTTTTGGGAATATCCCCAGGCGACAAAATGACTAGAACACGTCTGTATGTCGAATGGATAACTCAAAACATTAACCTTACACGCTGTCTTAAATAGTCCACCGGGAGCCCAAAGCGCCGAACCGTTATAATCGTAACGAACCCTCTGCCAGTTCATGCCTATTGAACCGACTTCATCCGATGGATTGATCAGTATAATTTCTGGCACCCACACTTGTTTATAAGATGTAACCGTATCCAAATGACCACCGTACAGGTTTGGGTCCCAAGCCATGCCTTCATCTTGCCAGTAGATAAAAAAAGCTCCAATAAATGAAAACATCTCACGGACCTCATCAAACGACTGAATAGACGTGATTGCTAGAGAAATAGTTACGATTACCGGTTCGTCCTGGTTCACTGTAGGCCGAACATTGATATTATAGTCCGATAAAAGATCTCTGTGCAACGTTTTTGTGTCATTCATTGTAGCAGAGCTAATCAAAGCTGGAAAATGTATCACACTGATACATGTAATCCACACTAAATACAATATTGAATTCTGAATAAGCACCATTATTTTCATTTGCTTTTAACAACAGAGATACAAACGCATTTAATGTTAGTATTAAATAGGGGAAAACTACAGTCTGACCAGCAGCTAGTAAGCATATTTAACATTTACGAGTCATAACTCAGCTTTCGATATCACTCGCACATTTGAGTGACGAAACCCGATTGATTATGTTGAGATATTTTTCATTTTTAAAAGGAATCTATCGGAAAGCACTCATGCTTAACTATTTGACATGAAACACATTAAGCACAGTTTAACTAAAGGTTTCAAATAACGGCTTCGTACGTCACAATGTTAAAGTATTTTGTAGTTGATGTATTATTAATATAACTAAAAGCTTGGATATCACATTTGCTGTTTGCATTCAGCATCTAATTTACAAGCTTATTTACCATTAATGGACTAATAGCGATTTAATAATCGGATGGCATACAAATATTCTAAGGCAACTATCGGTTAAAAAGCGTGACACTAAAACGCTGAAATAGACTGTGTTACGGTCCTTTGCGCTTCTGAATGAACAGAATAGAATAGAATAGACTAACGCTGAAACAAAATGGTAAACAGAGAAAAGCAGCAGACTTTGTTATTTTTAAATCTTTTTTTTTTTTATAACTTGTCAAACTATATTGTTATTGCCATATTAGTAAACCCATCTAATCTTATGATTTGTTGTTTGTTTATTGTAACAGCAAAACATAGTTTTATTTATAACAAAAGTAGGTATAAAAGGAAATGTAGCAATCAGAGTTTTTGGCCTCGTTAACACGATAGGGCCTTCATTTTTCATCAGATCTTTTTCTTTCAAATTTTACAAGATTGTTGATATCAATGAAAGCTCGGACGAGTTCGAAAACCAGCCGGATCGGTCAATTTACACCAGAGTTATGGCCCTTGATTTTCTGAAATATTCTATAAATAGGCCTTGTTAACTCGATAGGGTCTTCATTTTTCATACGATCTTTTTCAAACTTATCTGAGATTATAAAATCTCCGAAGATTTTGAAAACCAGCCAGATCGGAACATTTACACCGGAGTTATGGCCCTTGATTTTCTAAAATATGCTATAATTTGGCTTCGTTAACACGATAGGATCTACATTTGTATCCAATCTTTTCCGAACTCATGCTTAACAATTGGACAGGAAACAAATTAAGCACATTGATTTAACTGAAGCTTTCAAATGATGGCCACATTAGCATGTTGTTTGTTCGTTTGGTTATTATACCGACTTCGTACGTCACAATGTTAAACGATTTTATTGTATTATAATCACGTATTATTACTACTAAAAGTTTGTTGTTTGACAAGTTTGACATAGTGCTTTTAGCTTCCGAATTACAAGTGTATTTAACAATAATGGACCAATTACGATTTATAATAATAGGATGTCAAACAAACCTTAAACTATCGGTAAAAAAGTGTTACTCTAAAATGCCGAAACATACCCGTAAACGGATGAAATCAAAAGACTTTGTTAATTGACGTAATTGGGTTTTTTTTATAACATGTTGGTCAGCTCCTTTGTTATTGACATTTTTACATCAACAGTCTCATGTCGTTTTTTTGTGTGTTTTTTTGTTGCATCTAAAGACGTCACAATATGATGCACACACAGTACTGAAGCACCCCTTTAATATAACAATAATATCAAAGTATGTATTAAAGCCGTATTAATTACAAATAAAAGGGCTTTGTAAGACTGTTTGTGTAATTTAGGAATCCAGTACATAGTTGAAAGTTTGTTTTGCTTTTCGTCTACACCATCCGTGCTCTGAGTAATATGCGTGGAAACAGCATCCACCTCAGAAGATTGAACTGAAGTAAAAAAACACATTCAATTGACGTAAAGTAGGCGTAAAACAATAGTTACATTATTAGCCGCTTTATCAGCAGAAATTAAAGCAAATGGCAGACATTGTGCTCTTTATATCCGAAAAGTATAATTAGTAGTAGTAGTAGTAGTAGTAGTAGTAGAATATCCAAATTGCAAAATATATTATGACTGTTAAAACAAATCTTTTATTTTATATTTTATATTTTATTCAAAACGTCTGCAAATAGGTTTGAATCGAACCAAATATCATACAGCAGAAAAATAATATATGCTGGTCAGGCAATTGTTCAAACATCCATATATAGAAAGAAAGTGTGCGTCTTCAACTTGATCTAGGTGTCCAAATGCACCACTAGCTGCTAACGGAAGCAGTTCACAGTCTAGGATACAAAGGTTTGAGTGAAGTGCTGCTATGCAAGTATATATAAAAGTCGAACCCAAGGAACTTTTATTAAGATAATCAAAAACAACAACCGGTTTGTCAAGTACTAGCTGATAATGATGATCATAACTCACATCTGGAACATTTGATAGCCACAAGACCTTCCACGGAATTGATACAATTACCACCATCATAATAACGCTTGTGAACAACTTCGCGCCACGAATGAAAACCTCGTAACGATTGGCAAGGTAAATATCATTTCTATAAACAGGAAAACAACAGAATTGTATAAAAGATGTTTATTAAGTTCGTTGACGCAACATCTGTCAATACTTTGACGAAATAGTTTCGTGTTCTCTTAAAAATAGCTCGTCCAATGAAGTTCCAATATTCAGGATGGACGGGATATGTACAATGTTTTTCCCATAACATTTTCCAATATATATAGCAGTTAAATTATGCTGACAATTTATGCTGACAGAAGACAAAATATATATTTCTGAATGATATGTACATGTATTTTGTATATATACTACATTTCAATTGTTTCTGACACACGAAATAAACTGAACACCAATTATTACATTCGATCAGCCATTATACTGGAACCAGCATAGTGAGACCGTATGTGTCCCATGAAATGTGGCGCACAGTTGCTAGAGCATTACTGAATCATTTTATTGTTGATGGTGCAATGGATACACTTCTTGCAGATAAAGTATGACATACACTGCAACACAATAGACAACCATCACACTGAAAACAACCAAGATGGATGGCTTGATTACGTAACTCAGTGCATGTACTTGAAATGGTCTGTGTATTATGGGTCAAGACATCTCCTCTTGGCATCGTCAGTAGGATGGGGACGTATTCTATCCTTCGAGTAGGTTAACGAACTATATGAATCAATTCGTTAGTAAGAGTAGGGCAGGTTTTCGGATTCCCTTGACAAATCAGACGAAGATTCAATGTCAAAATACACATCAAATTGACAAATACAATAATCTGTTTTTAATGGCATCTGGGCAGAATTACGAAACCGTGAAGTAGCCACTTGACGAGTGCATGGCGGCCAATATAAATGCCAAGGGAAACTGTTTAGGTGCAAAGATATATAGTTCTTTTTCTAGGCTGACACGTATTGCTTACATGTAGCAACATGGGTTTGATAGTTAACACACATCCACTTTCAATAGTTAGAGTTGTTGTTTTACGGCCCATTTACACATTGTCTAATTTCGAGCCGCCCCTGAGATAAGGCAAGGGTAACTGAACGTGGATAGACTCCATAGACTCCATACACGGGACAGCTGATGAATAGGGGTCACTTTGCAGGCACATTACGTCATCAACCTGTACGCTTAAAAAATAGGGATGTGTATATGTATACACTTAAACAATAGGGACGTGTGTAGTTATACACTTGACCAATAGGTAGGTGTAGAGTTATACACTTACACAATAGGGACGTGTATAGTTATACACTTAAACAATAGGGACGTGTATAACCCACTTGCTTGATCAATAGGTAAGTGTAGAGTTATTCATTTAAACAATAGGGATGTGTAGAATTATACACTTAAACAATAGGGACGTATATAGTTATACACTTGATCAATAGGTAAGTGTAGAGTTATATACTTAAATAATAGGGACGTGTAGAGTTATACACTTGATCAATAGGTAAGTGAAGTTATACACTTAAACAATAGGGACGTGTAGAGTTATACACTTGATCAATAGGTAAGTGTAGAGTTATACACTTAAACAATAGGGACGTGTATAGTTATACACTTGATCAATAGGTAAGTGTAGAGTTATACACTTAAACAATAGGGACGTGTAGAGTTATACACTTGATCAATAGGTAAGTGTAGAGCTATACACTTGATCAATAGGTAAGTGTAGAGTTATACACTTAAACAATAGGGACGTGTAGAGTTATACACTTGATTAATAGGTAAGTGTAGAGCTATACACTTGATCAATAGGTAAGTGTATAGTTATTCATTTAAACAATAGGGACGTGTATAGTTATACGCTTAAACAATGGAAAAGTAAAGAGTTATACATTTAAACAGTAACGAAAGGTAGAGTTCATGTAGGATTATACGCTTAAACGATAGAAAAATACATTTGAACAAACTGTATATGCGCGATTAAAATTTTACAAACCTATATGGCGGACATATTGTGTTTAGAGCAGTAACCAAAAAAACACGCAAATAAAATCGGCCGTTTTTGACATGTTTCTACAAACAAAGGTAAGTGCTTTTTATCACGTTTGTTGTCTAAATATAACGATTTTAGCCTCTATACTCACAAATCTCTCTTATTTGAAGTGGATATGTTTATAGCCTGTTAATGGCCTTTAATCTGTACAGCGCGTTATCAGTTAATCTCACTGGTCTGTCTCTAAGGTAAAATCGTTTTATCATTATGTGAGGGTTGGTCTGGTTTATTGTGACCAGTAGGAATAAAGCAATAGTCATGCATAATTATTGAGATGGCAAGATCCAATATGAATAGCTTTAAAGTTTCATTTAAGCACACAGTGTGAATACTTATGTATCATCCAATTATATTTTTAATCTGAACACTTACGATCTAAATATGAATACATCTGCGTTGAAGAATTGTGAAGGGTTATTTCTACTTTATATATGACTTTAAACCGATAATAAGACTGAACAAGTATGAGAGTGGACCTTTGGAAACGACCGAACACGACAAATACGAAATATTGCAGTCTCGGTTTGATTGAGACTGTTCATGAGCGGAAATGAAATATGCCACTTACCGCTCACGCCCTCTAGCCCCGGGTTGAGCAGAACTCAATATTCATAAATCAATATTACATAATTTTAACCATCCCGAAGATGGCATGCATATGGCGGTAGACATAGAGATCTCTGAAAGTAGTTGTTTAATGTATTAACACATATAATGCCATTATTATTAGATGTTTTATTTTCCACGTTCAGAATATAAGAGAATCAAATAAAATGGAATTAAAGATATACATATGGATCTAATTATTATTATTATTATTATTATTATTATAAGATGATTGATTATAAATAGGAGAACGACTGTACGTAAATCGGGCGGTCCCGTGAATCGGTCTATCCTCCGAGCACGTTAAAGAACCATAGGAATCTATTCAATAATAAGAGTAGGGCACGGTTCTCGGATTCCTATGTATCCTTCCCCTCTCTCTGGGGCGGCTCTAAATAACCTATACTGAATTGATGAACCGTTAAACAACATTCAATTATAAATAGAAGAGTTTTTGTAGGAACGGTATGGGTATAAGGTTTTAGACATTCACATGGCCCATTATACATTTTAATGTAGACTGGGCTTTATTGTGCTGAGGACCTGGGACATTTATTTTATTTGATTGGTATTTGTCCGTAAATTCATCTCCATCTTCATGGTAAATAGTGTGTTTCTTCTTAGGAACATTCGTACGTGATACATGATGGTAGCCATCATCTGGTAATGTAGTGGTCATACATGATTGTAACCATCATCTGGTAATGTAGTGGAAACCAATACCTTTCCTAGTTAACAAAACAACTGGTTCTTAAAATCACACAGTTGTCTATGATAAACTTAATAAAGGGGAGGTTTTCTTTTTCGTTTATTCTTTGCAATCTCCACTGAAATGTATTAATAAAATATGTTAACATGCTTAGATACACACACATGCAATTGGTACAATGAAATAAAATTGCTTTCTTCACGATTACATTACTTTCATTACATGTTTACATTTATTTTTTCAAGTAGTTTGAATGTTGTTGTTGTTGTTGTTAATAAACAACGGTATTGCATCTCTAAGTTGTTCTTATTATTTAATTAATTTGCCCTGCTGTTACACAATCTTCAGACAAACACGGCCCTCTGATACAACTTTACTGATACGGTCACCCAGAGCTTTTAGCGATGATACAGATACATCTTTACCTGTCATCCGTCGATCCAGAGCGTTCTTTTTTTCTGTAAACGCATCTCTGAAAATCAAATATGATATTTTATTATGAACTTATTTATTATGAAATTATTTTAAAGAATGTTAGCGTTTAATTAATTTATTAATACATTTCAACAATAACTATAAATGTAAAGTAATATTGCTTTCTTTATAACATATTTCGAGCTTACTTTTTAAATGGTTCTTGTTTATCTAACGGCAGAGCAACACTCAACGGCTCACTTGAAACGTGTCTATAGGCACCAGTAGTTTCTGCCTCTTTATACCATCCATCCATTGCATTCTGATCTTGCGCTTCCCTGGTAATATACAAATAAATCTAAGTAAAATATATGAAAAGTTAAATATATTACAAATATTCGTATCGCATATAGAACACACTATTTAAAGATACTGACAATAATACTTACAGAATATTTGACACAGTTTGAAGACTTTCTTCCACCTCTGCCCACTCCGACACAGCATCTTCCTTTAGAGTCCTTTTAAATAAAACTATGGTTTAATACATGAAAGGGTACGTGGATTTGATCATTTTTCTGTACTGAAGTATATTATTGATAGTCAATTAGACCAAAGACAATTTTTAATGACAGTTAGATAATGTATATGGAAGTGGCGAAATCATTAGATTTACGATTTATTTACAGTTTAAACTTTTTACCCATGAAGTTAGCCGCATTACCAAAGTGTTTTGGTCTCAAAGAGTTAAAGAAAGGGTGGTTTCCACATTATTTTAACGGCAAGGAAAACCAAACATATAGAGGTGTGTACCCAGATGTACAGTACTATGGTCTTAAAACTATCAATTACTGACAGAGAAAATTGTTTGATATGGCACAATGAAAAAAAGAACGTCAAGAAGTCTTTGATTTTAAAAAGGAACTCATAGAGTATTGTATAAGTGACGTTGATATTCTTCGACAAGCCTGTTGGAAATTTTGGAAACTCGTGCGCGATATAACTGGAGAGTGGGAATTATTACCAGGCAACTTATAAAACAGTTTGTAAAGAGCATTGATCCATTTCAACAAATAACTATTCCATCGGTATGTGCTGATGTCTTCCGAAAAAGTTGTTTGAAGACCAATGGCGCGTTAAATTAAAATATGGAGGACAAGTTTCAGACTGGCTTCCTGCAAAAATTGTTAATGAACAAATGTGTGTATGGGTACGTACAGCTGATTTACGGAAAGACAAATACTTAGTTGAAGAAAAAGAATTCGTAAGCTCACCGATTGCTCAGATACCACCAGAAGGTTACGCAAAGAGGGATCAGTATAGTATGAAATCAATACAATGGCTAGAATGGCTGATGGAATGTAACCGACGACGTGGAAACAACATCGAAATCAGACATGCTCTTAACCATGGTGAAGATTGTATACCAGGTTCAAGATACAAATTAGATGGTTATTGTAGCTCAATAAATACAGCATAAGAATCTCATGTGAGTGATTTTTATTTACAATGTAAATTATAAACACTCTGTGATATATCACAGTTAAAATAACTTTTACTCATTTAATTTATTTTAATCAGAATCCATTTGTATTCATTGAATTACATATCATTTAAATTCGTTTCGTACGCCTCAACCTATTTTCCGTATACTCTATTTACAGGGTACGAAAAGCTTTCATTGTTCAGAAAATATACGAAGTGTATCATTTTGAAGACAGTACGCAGTATAGCCCCGAAACGCGAAATGGTGGTCTATTTACAAGTTACATCTGGGAGTATACTCCCTGGTTACATCAACACAGGTTTTCCTGAATGTGTGCACACTACAGCAGATAAACGAAAGTATATAACAGTATATCGAAAAAGAAGGAATACATCTACGAATTGAATTGAATTGGGGTTTTAAGGCGCACCAACACATGAAAAGGTTATATGGCGCCTAATAGGCATGAACATGCCAGGCTCATCTTCCATGTACATCGAGATAAAATATGGAAAATGGGCCTAGAACCTTCTCACCCTGAACTGCAGAGTTGCTGCAAATTCTATCGTAGAAACTCCATTTACGCTGCTCTTTGATGCGAGCGAGATAGCACCTGAAACAATGCAGGGATCCTGATGAAGACCTTTAATGAACATGAACAAAAAATGATAAAATGAACATGAATTTGGGGGATTCTACCCCTCTGCCTATCCCTCCAAAGGGATCTGCAGTGGCCCTATTCTTTGCCCCGTGACCAAACGGGGGCCCCCGGCAACCACACGGGGCTCACACATTGCCAAAAACAAAAGATAGCGCTCCTTAGCAAAGTTGAAATTAAACAAGTAAAGGAATACTATTTTAAGATTACATAACTTGTACTCACATTATTTAAGTAAAAATCCGAGCAATCTATTAGCATTGTTTATTTATTACTTATTGTTCGATAACCATTCTAATTTATCTTATATTTTCATTTTTGGGGGAAATTTGGTCAACGATTAAATCTTCGGCAAACTAAATATATCCACGAGTCGGAAGAGAATGAGTTCTTTTAGTTGTTGATTGATACCTCCAAGAGTGTAAAGGACTTTCAAATAATAACGGACTAAATTTTGCATTTGGAATGGGAACACAATACCGATTTTATTCCAGATGATTCACAAACAAACACATTCCTTTCTATTTTCACGACGTGCTGGGCTCGTTTGAAGCCGTATGATCTTCTGGAACAATTAGATGAACGTGTACTATGCATGGACACCGACAGCTGTATTTCATATCAAAACCAGGATGCTTCAAACCTGATTAAGGAAATCATTTAGGTGAACTTACAAATGAATTAGAGTGTGATGAAAAAATTATAACTGAATTTTTACTGCAGGAGCTAAAAAATATGCTTATGTGACAAACAAAGGAAACACTACGGGTAAAGTAAGAGGATTTGCTTCAAATCACGCAAATAGTCAATTCATTAATTTGATGTGATCAGAGACATGGTTCTTACAGATATGAGTAAAACCTCTTACAGATATGGGTAAAACCTCTTACAGATATGAGTAAACGTAACACTAAGCAATCCTTCTAAGATATGTATAGAGATAAAAGTAAAAGAAAGTTGTATAACAGAAATGAAATTAAACATATCGTATGGTGTTCAACAAACGTGTTTTCAAGAAGACTTAAACACATTGCCATATGGTTTTTGATGTCTTTATATAGTTTGCTTGACAAATACAATGGATTTCGTATTATATATATACTATTCTTAATGACATAATATTGTATGTTTTTATGTATTTAAGTTATGTTTGTAAATGAATATAGCCTTCTCCCATATATAAATTAGTTAGTGTGGAAATAAAATGTTTGATTCGTTCTAAATTGACTACAAACATAATTTAAATTGTTTTAAATATGATTTTATTTCATTAAATATGTGTTAAATATATACATCAATAAAGAATCAATATGGAATCCATTTTATTTTTGTATTTTTGTATTTTTGAAAATCCCGGTAGTCCGTTTGCTGATGTTCCTTTAATGTACAATTCTCCTCTTTCAGTAATGTTTTTATGTGGTTGTATTGTCCATACCTTCTGTCTCTTTTTCTTCGTGATACGTTTTTTTTTATAAAACAACAGAAAGGATGGTGAAGACAGGGAATATGACATAGGAATATGAAGTTCTTGAAGGGCCTGATAAAATTGTTTGTAGCCTATAGGTATTGTTTTCGACATGGATAATTCACATATTTTATTAAATCGGCGATGTGGAAATTAAGAATAAGTGATTTTTTTATACAGTGTATTTCCATTATCTATCCATGAGAGAATATCACGGTTGCTATCGATTAGTATATCGTACAACCCTTTGGCTTTCCTATGTAGTCTCTTAGGTACACTAAATTCAATAATGTTCCATAATTTGTCTTTTTCTGCTGGTGTTGGATCCGTTTCTCTGTGATCATCAATATGGCCTGGCATATGTGCTTCTGGTAATGTTATATCTACATCGATGTTTAATTTTCTATCTTTATCATTAACACTCACAGCCATCAATTGTTCGAATCGATGTTTCGGTACAAGCACAAGTTCCCTACTCATTGTCAACTTTCCACCAAATGAGCAATTATTGATTTAATACAGAAAAAGCTTTCTTTTGCTGAATTAATTCTGTTCCTTTTCTCTTGATACTATTCCTTTTGCATGACATAAACTGAATAAACATTTGGTGTTTCATTATTCCTTTTATAGTAGTAATTCTAACTGGTATTCTTACGTGTAAGAAATATAAGAATAAGGCACTTAATACGTTAATTTGTTCATTCGTTGTTGTTTCTATTACAGTCCTAAACTGAGTTCTTTACAGCTAGTTAAAAAATGTAAAAATAGCATGCTACATTTACCTTTTTATCCATTTTCAATTTCTGCTTTCAGAGTTACTTAATAACCGTGAAGAATTATTTTTGTTTATAACTATTTATAGTCAATCGATAAATATACTTTTGTGTTTTCACCGGGAAATATATCTGTTCGTAATTGGTATCGTTGATCTGTATGAGGTGAAATGTCGACTAAAAGGTATCCGTATACTTTAGAAGTACGTCTTTTGTAAGCGTCTTTAAAATAGTTCAACTCTTCTGGGAATGATTGAACACCAAACGGTATGATTTGTCTTATATCTCGCCTGTGATCGTCAACTCGTCAGGGAATGATTGAACACCAAATGTTATGATTTGTCTCATATCTCGCCTGTGATCGTCAACTCGTCTGGGAATGATTGAACACCAAATGTTATGATTTGTCTCATATCTCGCCTGTGATCGTCAACTCGTCTGGGAATGATTGAACACCAAATGTTATGATTTGTCTCATATCTCGCCTGTGATCGTCAACTCGTCTGGGAATGATTGAACACCAAATGTTATGATTTGTCTCATATCTCGCCTGTGCTCGTCAACTCGTCTGGGAATGATTGAACACCAAATGTTATGATTTGTCTCATATCTCGCCTGTGATCGTCAACTCGTCAGGGAATGATTGAACACCAAATGTTATGATTTGTCTCATATCTCGCCTGTGATCGTCAACTCGTCAGGGAATGATTGAACACCAAATGTTATGATTTGTCTCATATCTCGCCTGTGCTCGTCAACTCGTCTGGGAATGATTGAACACCAAATGTTATGATTTGTCTCATATCTCGCCTGTGATCGTCAACTCGTCTGGGAATGATTGAACACCAAATGTTATGATTTGTCTCATATCTCGCCTGTGATCGTCAACTCGTCTGGGAATGATTGAACACCAAATGTTATGATTTGTCTCATATCTCGCCTGTGATCGTCAACTCGTCTGGGAATGATTGAACACCAAATGTTATGATTTGTCTCATATCTCGCCTGTGATCGTCAACTCGTCTGGGAATGATTGAACACCAAATGTTATGATTTGACTCATATCTCGTCTATTATTAAACAATACGTAATAATGTACTTGCAAACTTAATAGTTTTGAATATTTTCCTGGTGGGTACAATGACTGCGATAAATATATAATAGACATGAATCGATGACGTGCAAGAACACTAAAAAAATGAACCGATTCTTGTGGTTGAGATAAGGGTATCATTAAATCACCCAAAACGACTAAGGTGTGATTCTGTCCCTCCCTCCGTCCATGCTTCAATATTTTCTCTTCACGGTAAACCTTATAAATATAATATTTGGTATAGACGGCTTCATTTCGTAAATTTTGATATTCACTGTAACAGTAATTAAGTTGTGTTCGAGGTCTGGTAAACATAACGGAAGCATTTTCCAAAACTTTCTTCGTGAATATTGATTTCCCTGATTGAGAGGCCCATTACATAATATTACTGATGGGCTCGAAATCTTTAATAAACTTTCCTGTTCCCACCACTCTGTATTAATCTGTTCCGACTTATCCATTTGATGATTACGCTTAATATGTAAGTTATATTGATATGGGACTTTTTTTTAAAATGATCAGTATGACATGATGACATGATGTTGGTCCTTGTCGATAATGATTTTGATTCGTCATTAAACATGGCCATCATTGTTTACATAGAGTTATATATGTTATATAGTAAAAACTTGTAGCGACAACTCCTCTGAAACTACTTGAAGGGTTTTCATGAAACTTAACAGAAATTTGCTGTTGATATCTAGTTGATCCTAAAAATTGTTTAGGTTGGCCGGAATTTCAAGATGGTCGCCATGGCTAAAAATAACTTTTAAAAAATTGTAGCGACTACTTTTTAAAAACTATAAGTGATATTGAATCAGATATGGAACATTTTCTAAAATGACCAGCATGACATGAAGTTGTTTCTTGTTGAACATTATTTTGATTTGACATTAAGCTTGGCAGCCAGCGAACATCTTTGTTTACGTAGAGTTATATAGTAAAAAAATTGTAGCGACTACTCCTCTGAATAACTTGACAGATTTTCATAAAACTTCACATGAATGCTAATCTAGCTATCAACTTCTATCAGTAGAGCTTCAGGGTCATTGACCTCTTGTTGTTGTCCGTTTTCAGAGATATAAAAAATCATAATCCAAGCCTTACTTCTCTTTACCAGATGCATTTTCAAGGCGGCACTCACAACAGCCTTAATGGAGATTAACAAAACTTCATCAAAATGTGCAACTCATTGAAGGGAAGCACTGCATTGTTAGTCAGGTCGGTTGGTCAAAGTTCAAGGTTGCTGTTACTTTAAGTAAAAATACTTTCTTTTTCTCAATAAGTGTACATTCCCTTGAGGGCTGTCTTATGAAATTTGGCAGGATTGAGGAGTATCCATTGTTTTAAGATGGGTGGTTACACATATAGGGGACTTGTGCTTCGCTGAATTAGCTTGTTTTCACTAGGTTTCTTTTTAATGAAGTGTTGGAATTAATTTATAAGCATAACCTGCAGCTTCATCTGGCAGATTCAAAGGACATGCTTTAAGAGTTAAGATCAGTGCCCAGAATGGATTATGTAAATATACGTTATTTGAAGTAAAATATGTTAAATCTAAATTTAAATTGGCTGATTATTTTTTTGTTCGCTCTGTGCTCTGTAGTATAAGGAAGCATGCTTTCCTTTCGAGAAAAGAGATCCAGGATCGAGTCCTGGCGGGGAACCTAGCACACGTACTGAGCTGTATAAACTTCGTTCTGGGATAACCACAACTTTAAAATAAATATATATGATAAAATTGTTCATTACACAATTATACTAGTGTTAAAAAAACATTCTATAATATGTATATGCGCTTCCATAAAAGTGAAGAGGCTATACGTAGTGTTACCCTTATCGCGAAATATCGAAATGTTTGTTACTGTATTTAATACATTCATCCAAACTGTCATATTGAAATCAGACAAAACCAAAAGACAAAAGACAATTAAACTATAATGATTTGAATACAATTATTATATAACTTCATTGTTTTATTTATATAGTACTGAAGTCGGCAAACACAGATTTTGTCACCTCCCCAATTTTGGAGATGTGTCACTGACTGACATCTTCTACCTAACAATAATACACTTTGTAAGCCTTTAATTACTTCTTTTGCCGTTTTATCCATTAATGTTTTTACCCATAAATATTTTGAAAATACGTCAATTACAATAAGTAAATATTGTATACCGCCATTGTATTTAGAAAGTGATTGAACAGAAGCTAAATCGGAATCCCACAAAGCATCTATAACCTCGACAACAACTTTATTTCTTTTAAATTTTCTTACAACCCGTCTTTGTAAACTGTATGCATCCAATCACTGTCTTATTCTGTGTAAACCTATTCTATACTCAGTTGCAAAAGAAACTGGACACTTTGAAAACTTTACTTTACACCCTATCCTCTTTATCAAGCGACAGTCCCTTAATGATTCGACCTATTGAAAAAAATGAATGACAACATGATATTGACAATGGAATGATAAAAACTTTGGTACCAAACATGGCATATTCATTTTTGAATTTGTCAATTTAATTCTAAAAAAGACTTTATACAATTAAATCTAAACAAAACTCAATGTCCAGTTTCTTTTGCAACTGAGTATATGTTTACACTCACGTCTTATTATCGCATATAATTTATCCGGTCCAGCAAATACTGCTGGGTGTTTCGTTTCATACCAAACACTTTTAATGTAGTCTTTGTAACTCGACATAGTTTTTTAAAACTGATTGAAATATGCAAAACAGGGTAATACAAAGATGACTATAACAAAGACTAAATGTTTTTTTTTTTATTTATATTATCGTCATATAGATTATATGTGAAATACAATTACCTTATGTACAAATCATAAACCATGATTCTTAAAGTTCATGTCATAATATATACAGGCTTCATATTCATAGAAGTTAATATACACGGAAATTAAGATATCAGTTATTGATTTCAAATTCATTCTTTTTGTTCTTAAGTAATTTAAAATTGTTTTCTCTTATTTCACATAGTGTTTTATAGTAGTACAAGTGTGTGACTTTTGAATAGATGTTATAAATACTCACTGGAAAAGGCGATAACATAGACTGTATGTATGCATAGAGTAATCTTAGCATTTTTCCATTTCCTTCACTAAACGTGTGTAATTGTAAAAAACGATATAAAAAAACAAGCAAAAAACTTTATCATACATTCAATAGTTTGCTTCGTAACTTCCCTACATTTAAAATAATGAATCATATAGTTCGCGTTATCTAACAGAGTTGGAAACATTTGTTTTACAAAATCTGAGTTTGGATATGTTACTACTGTTGAGTTTATAGGACAAACAGTTTACGATTCCAATCTGATAACTGACCCGCATTATGTAAAATGTCATTCATTAAGATTTTACGACCACACTCAATTATGTCAACACTCAAAATTATATCATTCTTTTCTTTTTTTTAATTATTAAACTAATCTACTGAAAGTAAAATATTTTTTGTTTCTAAATATTCAGCACTGTTTTCTTTTAACGTAATATGATCTGATAACTTTTCATAAGTATCTATTGAAATAATGCTTACTAAATCTATATTTTGTACACCGACATCTTCCTGACGACAGATGTTTTCAACAAAATTGTCACGCATGTTTTTTAAAACAAATTTATTAACATACTGATTTTGATATAAAGACTTTAATTCAATTATTTGTTCAATACATATATCTAAAAACATACACTTGTTGTCATTGACATTGTTGTAAGATTCATATCCTGATGGTTTCTGACACATATCAAACGTTAATAAATGCCTCACTAAACGCTCTCCTGTGCTATACAAATTACAATTTCAGATTAGAAGATCAACTTCATAACCATTGGGGGGCGTCCGTGGCCGAGTGGTTAACGTCTCTGACTTGAAATCACTTGCCCCTCACCGCTGTAGGTTCGATCCCTCAGGGGCCTATGAATCTTTATGTGAGGAAGCTATCCAGCTGGTTTGCGGAACGTCGGTGGTTCTACCCAGGTGCCCGTTCGTGCACGAAAATTGCCCGGAGGGGCACCTGGGGTCTTCCTTCACCAATGGAAGCTGGAAAGTCGCCATATAACCTTAGCTGTTGGTGCGACTGTAAAATCCAATTCAATCATAACCATTGGGATTTGTAAAGCCGATAACAAATTTGCATGGTCAGTACCCATGTAACATGTTTGAAAGTATGTCAGTTCATTTATATATGTTTTCACCATCATAAGCGACTTTTTAAGTTGATCATATTGATTAAAGTTCAGCACTATTCCGTTTTTTTGTTGCATGAATATTAACAGTATTTGGTGGTATCCAGAACCTTCTTATGTTGATATATGGAAATCCGTCCTTAACATACAGATACCAATTACCACAGAGATGAAATTTAAAATCGACCTCTGTTCTCTCTTTCAATTTTGTAACATGTACATCAAACTCATCAATTATTTTATCTAGTTCCCACAAACGCTGTAATGTAACAGCTTATACTATGGGGTGCCGTTTAACTATTTATTAGGTATTTGTTTATATCCATCATTCATTTATGGATATCCAAACAAAAAAATCATGTATTGATATAAAAAAAAATCGAATTATGGATATCAACAAATCGAATTATTGATATAAAAAAATTGACTTTCAGATATCCACAACAACTTATTTATTGATGTCAAAATTTATTTTTTTGATATCAAAAAATTGTTTTGAAATGTTCCAATAACGGATCCCTTTCGCGCCTTTTAACAACACTGACAATCGAGTCTGCTTCATTTCCATGTAAAAAATTAATAGCTTTTAAAACATGAATATAAACTAGGAATGCACTTATTACTATTCAACTTAAAATTAAAATAGAATTACACCCAACAGTGGCTCCAAGGACGTTTTCAGTTAAGTTCACGTTTTTTTGTATTGTGCCCGCCGTTGTCCACTAGCCTGGAATGCCCGGATGTTACTGAGCTTCTATACTCAGTTACAAAAGAAAATTGACACTGAGTTTTGTTTAGATTTAATTGTATAAAGGTCTTTTAGAATTAAATTGACAAATTCCAAAATGAATATTGACAAATTCCAAAATGAATATGCCGTGTTTGGTACCAAAGCTTTTATCATTCCATTGCCAATATTATGTTGTCATTTGTTTTTCAATAGGTCGAATCATTAAGCGACTGTGGCTTGATAAAGAGGATAGGGTGTAAAGTAACATTTTCAGTGTCCGGTTTCTTTTGCAATTGAGTTAGTTTGGCAGTGTTAGTCTCTATTTTTTTTTTATATCAAATTGATATAAAAAAATAAATATTTTATAGCAAAAAATAAAGACTATTTTTTTTATCAAAAAATGAAATATTTATATCAAAAAATCGAATTATTGATATCAAAAAAATAAAATTATCTATTGATATAAAAAAATACAAAAAATCCAATTATTGATATCAAAAAAATAATACCGCCGTCACCGTAAAACGAAATTTCCAACCGTAAAACCACTCACATACCGTCCCAGATTGAAAATCTTACCATTGTTATCTCTTAAATGATGTGATTCTTTTAAATAAAAGGAGTAATTACAAAATAAACTTACTTACGGTAGCTAGCATATTTCACTACCGCTCTTGAACAGTCTCAATCAAACCGAGACTGCAATATTTCGTATGTGTCATGCACGGCCGTTTCCAAAGGTCCATTATCATACTCTTTTTTATAGCACAGTGGCGTTGCTTGTGCAGTAAAACGTCTCCCCGCGCTTGCAATCAGTACTATTATTCATTCGATCTTTGGAGACCGCTGAGCCCGATACTTATATTTAGTTATCGGTGGTACATTTCAATTTCTTTTGTTTTCTTACTTAATTTTTGATTCGGTGGTTCAACTACTCCGGCCGATAAAAGGCTCTGGGTATTGTTTAACCACTCATAGGATATGTTGTCTGCTTTTTGATACACAGGCTTCATAACCGCTGCTCCCAACTAAATTCCATTATGTTTATTTCGCTCTTCGGGGCATTTAATTGTATTAGATACTGGGACCATACGCCGTACGACATGGGGAAGCGTTACACTCCATGTCCACCATCGTCGGGATGGTTAAAATTGTGTATTGTTGATTTTATGAATATTGAGTTCTGCTCAACCCGGGGCTAGAGGGCGTGAGCGGTAGCTAGCATATTTCACTACCGCTCATGAACAGTCTCAATCAAACCGAGACTGCAATATTTCGTATGTGTCGTGCTCGGTCGTTTCCAAAGGTCCATTATCATACTCTTTTTTACTGTCAGATTATGGACAGATAACTCCTCCAGATGATTTCTGATGTGTTTTGTTTTTTGATAGCTGATTGTGAAGTGGTGAAAATCCACCGTTGTTTTTACCGACCTGCCGAAATATGTCTTGACTCTGCGAATAATTGTTTGTTTACAAATGGTGAATTAGTGATTCTCGGTGTAGGTGTTCCAAATACGAAGCCTGAAGAAACAGTAGTAGCGTCTTTTTCTTTTACTTTGCAAAGACTCATCAGTTAGATCTATATCATCACTTTTCTACACCCAGGTGACCACTTGATGTGTTCTATCCACGGATTATCTGATTAGTATGGAGCGCCGTATACTATTTAATACCATTTGGTGATATCACCTATTCGAATCGGTGATATCATTGACTCGAATAGGTAATATCAAGCATTCAAATAGGTGCTATCACCGATGTATTCTGAATGCGTGATATCACTATTGAATGGGTGATATCATCTATTCAAATCAGAGATATCACTCATTCGAAACAGTGATATCACTAATTCAAAACAATGAGTGGTATCACCCATTCTCACAATCGCCGTCTGTTGCAAAACAATTATCGGCCTTTTCCGTCATCGGCAGATAATGGCCGGCGTTCATGTTAGTTATGTATTTAATTGATAACAAATCAACTAAATGAGCCATAAACCACCAAAGAAATAGCACTGTGATCATATAAAAAAAAAACAGAAGAAGGTACATGTATTTCCTAACTATAGTTACGTGCCAGAGATAGCTATTTTAGTCTTGGCGGTAAAATATATGTAAAAATGTATTACAAAGCGAACGCCATGTGTATGCTCCGCGCGGCGGCTATTTATAACTTTTGAATTTCTGTAGGACTAACAGTTATAAGTATTACTTATTGCACTTTACTATAAGAAACTGTTAATGTTCCATCTATATCTTTGAATCAGTTCACGTTTTGAATTGGTAATTAAATAGTTTTTGTTTGTTTTTTAAATAAATTTCGCCACAAAGCCGGATCTATACTCTTTAAATTCAAATTGTAGATAAACCCACCCTTCACCAATTACACTGAGAAACACAGTGGACAGTTATTATTTAATTATTAAAATTAACCGTTAGCAATACTATATAATACCAGGGACGTATAACGTTCTCCCTGATACTACTCTTGGGGGGAAGTCTGTATTTTTCTTGTTGTAAAAACGAACAGGTGATATCACTGATTCGAATAGGTGATATCACTGATTCAAAACGAAAGGGTGATATTACCTATTGGATGGGTGATATCACCTATTTGAATGGTGATATCACTGATACAAAACGTAAGGGTGATATCACCTACTGAATGGGTGATATCACCTATTTGAATGAGTGATATCACTAATTCGAATAGGTGATATCACCCATTCGTTTTGAATGAGTGATATCACCTATTCGATTTAGTGATATCACTCATTCAAATAGGTGATATCACTGAATTGTATTAAAAAGCAATACGGCGCCTCATTGATTTACTCCATTCTGAGAGTTTAACATGACACGCAAAACACTCCGTTGCATCTCCAAATCCCGTATAGTAAAACCCATCTTTTGACAATTCATATTTTGATGGTATTATTTGTTTTGACCAGTTTTTAAATGTGTCTATTCTATCATCATAAAACATCATCTCGTGATTGAGAACGTTGATTGAAGCACAATCCAGGTGGTCCATAGTGTACAACTGACAATGAAAAAAATATAAAAATAAAAATATACTTTAAAATAGCAGTAGTTTAGGCAAAATCATGTTTTGGTTTTTAAATTAAACAATTTATTAACACATTACCAAGTTATTAAAGGATACATCTAATAAATATAAGAAGTTATGTTTCAAACAAACAAACAAACAAACAAACAAATAAATGATACCTTTAAATCCAAAACAATCTTCCAAAACTATTTTTCTCTGTCTGGTTTTCAAAATGTTATGATTTGAACGGAAACTGTAACTTATTTATACAAAGTGATAGATATTACTCAAATATTTAACTCTACACTTATCTGGTGTTTAAATGTATAACTATGCACGTACCTATTGTTTAAATGAATAACTCTACACTTACCTATTGATCAAGTGTATAACTATACACGTCCCTATTGTTTATGTGTATAACTCCACACGCCCCTATTCTTTAAATGAATAACTCTACACTTACCTATTGATCAAGTGTATGACTATACACGTCCCTATTGTTTAAGTGTATAACTCTACACGTCCCTATTGTTTAAATGAATAACTCTACACTTACCTATTGATCCAGTGTATGACTATACGCGTCCCTATTGTTTAAATGAATAACTCTACACTTACCTATTGATCCAGTGTATAACTATACACGTCCCTATTGTTTAAGTGTATAACATACAGGTCCCTATTGTTTAAGTGTATAACCATACACGTCCCTATTGTTTAAAGACATTTTCTATAGTGTTTTCTGCATAACAGATTTTCTTTAAACTTTTTGTACAGTAAGTCTGTTATATATATAGACGGAAAATGCAAAAATTAATGGTAGGTCACCTTAATTGTTAAAATTTTAAAAAATAATTTGTAATGCCACCGTCATGTCAATCTGTCCAAAAAGTTGAACAAGTCCATGATATAGCTAATAAGACATTTTTGAAGTCTAATCATCTATTCATTGTTCATAATTCTGCTAAAATTGTATTTTAAAGTAAAGAACATTTAATTATAACAACATTTAAAGCTCATCTCTATGTAAAACCTAGCTTTTTTTTTACAAAATCTGTTGAGACCATTACTCACAATTTATGCACAAATTAGCCCATAATTATACAATTTCCTTTTTTTTGTGATTTTCCCAATAATAGATTTTCTACGCACATAGTTTAACATATATAAAAACAAAATTTGCAATAAAAATGTTAGGTCCCCATGCTTGTTTAGAACTTTTTTTTTGAAACCCTACCGCTATGCTAAAAGGCCAAGTTTTGTATACAATTATATAGAAATGGTATATTTTCCTTTTTTGTTATGTTCCTAATAACAGAATTTGTTCAAACTTTTTATGCACATATTTGAATATATAGTTAGACAATATATGCAATTAAAATTATAGGTCATCATGTACATTGAGATTTAATATTGGTTTTTGGAACCCTACGTCAATTTTTTTATTTTGTTTGAATTTTTACAAAATGCTATATTTTTCCTATTTTATGTATGTTTCTAATAATAGGCATTTATTTTTATTTTATAAAGACAATAAAAAAAAAAAATAATAATAATAATAATAAATAAAAATAAAAAAATAAAAAAAATAAAGAAATAAATAAAGAAAGAAAAAAAGACAATAAATACAACTAGACATCAAGAGCAACATACCTGTAAATTTTAGGAAAATCCATCCAATAGTTTTAGAAGACAAGTCGCCCAAAATGCTGCGCATGACAAACTACAGAAAATCCTTTAAGATGACGTAATGTGCAAAGTGACCCCTATTCATAGACCGCCCCATAACTAAAATGTTTAAATTAATCCTAGTGTGGAACGAACCTAGGACATCACATATTACTGTGCAGAAGTGCAGAATGAATGGAGTGATGTTAACGCTTAATCATTGTTTTTTGTCACTTTAGAATAGAAAATATCATGTGTCCATTTTATGACCTCTTCGAAAAGATGTGTCCCTATTTCTAGCCTACTGTATTTAGGTGGAGTGGAAAGGGGCGGGGACGTGGGGTGGGTGGGTGGGTGTGAGTGTGTGTGGGGGGGGGGGGGGGGGCGTAAATGGAGGTATTCAATCTTGTTTCAGTTGATGAGGCCCTCCCAGTAGGTAGGCCGCATGCTTTGACATTCCCTCGCTTGTTGTCTGTTAAAAACACTAAAAGATGAACTCTAAACTAAAAAATACTTTGAAAACCATAGGTCCGGACCCCCACATGAACAGTGGCAAAACAAAGGTTCATGAATATATTAGATTTATTACAATCAAGGGTCGCGCAAAAGAGCGCAATGGGGTTAAAGGACCCCAGGGGTGGGCATTTATTTATTTTTTACTTTTTGTACTTTTTTTTTTTAATGCTTTTTTTTTACTGAATATCTTATGAAAACAATGTATCTTTCTAATGAAATAAATTCTACTGATTTTTTGAAAAACATGCGGCCTACCTACTCCCAGTACAGGTTTTGTATGAAACAAACACAATAAAACATAAACGCAGGTGTTGCATTAGTTGTGTTTTTTCTTTCTAAAAACAATGAATTATCAGTTTAAATTATTATATGCTGCTATACTCTAGATACTGTTTAATACACCTATGCTTTTCAAACAGAAAACCTTACTCGGACCTAAGTTCATCTATCTGAGCTAATCGGTTAATTTATGTAGCATGTTAGCAGTAAATAAGAAAGCTTTCCATGCCTTTTCATTGATCTTTAGCATTAGGAAATAGTTAGTGGTTCTGTTTCATTAGTTGTGTTTTTTCTTTGTAAAAACAATGAATTATCATTGTTTAAATTATTATATGCTGCTATACTTTAGATACTGTTCGATAAACCTATGCTTTTCAAACAGAAACTTTTAATCGGACCAAAGTTCATCTACCTGAGCTAATCCGTCATGTAGCATGTTAGCAGTAAATAAGAAAGCTTTTCAATGATCTATAGCATTAGGATTTAGGTCCTTAATTTAGTGGTTCTTTAAGACTCGTTTCTACGGTTCCTACGTTCTGATGAAAACTGTACTGTATGGTGGTAGTACATGGAACAAGAGGAAAGCGGGCATGTATCGCTCTACTTGTTTAATGATGTATGGTGTCTCAATCCACAACAAAAAAAATTGACATGGGATTGGATAGGGGTGGTGGTGTGAGGGGTGTGGGTGTGAATATATAACTTCGAACAGTTTTAAACAACGTGTTATGGTTGGGGGATGGGTAGAGACGGGAGTAAGGGGAAGGTTGTGTGACGGCGGTGAAAGTCTGATATGACCAGTTTTCAAACTTGGGGTTGGATAGGGGTGGTGGTGTGAGGGTGGTGTGAGGGGTGTGGGTGTGAATATATAACTTCAAACAGTTTTAAACAACATTGTTATGGTTGTGGGAGGGGTAGAGACGGGAGTAAGGGGAAGGTTGTGTGACGGTGGTGAAAGTCAGATATGACCAGTTTTCAAAACTAGTTCGAGCTTTTATTGATATTAACATTTGAATAAGTAAAGATAGGATAAAAATGAATGGCTACTACTGTAGATATCTTGATTAATAAAATCTTTAATACAAAACATGGGGATGACGGTGGGGAAGGGCCAATGTCACAAAGAGGCACACCTACCCCAGTTAATGACCTGTTTATTACATGTGTAACCAAAACAATATTACATGTGTAACCAATAAAATAAGCGCAAAGTAAAAATGCTTTTTATCTACTTGTGTATTTTTTGTTTAAATATGACTATTTACATCCATTTTTATTCATTGATGTACAAGAATAAAATAAACGTATGACGTTAATATACCTCAATCATAGGATGTGCCATTTGAAATAGGCAATTCGGTACCTTAATTGTTCCCAAGCCACCAATTCACTCCCTCAGTTAAAATTACGCTGACACGTTACTGACGTACTGTAATCTTTGTAAGAATCGTCATAATGGGACGTTGTTTCTCTCTCCCGGTGTCGCGGTGTCGTTTTTTTTCCACGGCCTTAACTTGGTCAGTTTTGAGCTTGTAGAAAAAAATGGCATTTGGTTTCGCAAATAAAATTTCAGGATAAAAAGGTAGGAGAATAAGGTAGAAGATTATTTATTATTTCACATAATCTACATTTATTGTGTCCTGTATGACTTTATTTGAAATTAAACTGAGACCCGAACGGCAGTGCATATTATAATAAGTAAAATCAGGTTGATGTAGGCCTATACAGTTCGATAAAAAACAAGTTGATATTGACATTATTGTACATGAATAATTCAATATGTTTAATCTATCACACCATGTCCAAAAATATTTAGGTACATAGTATGGTCGTCTTTTCGTCGGTGAACGAGTCAGCACTATCTTCGAATTACTGTGGTATTTTCATACGATATTGACTGCTTTCTATTTCAAATTATCTTATGACAGACCCAAAAACAAATGAATGTTTGGTCTTTGATCCATCTTTTTTCGTAATGGTCAAGAAAACAGTTCTAAATGCATATTTAGTTCTTCAAGTTCATGTTGGATTTCCTCGAGCCCGGCCAGCCCGGCGTTTATCTCCGACAAGGTTAGGGATCACGTGGTTTCACAATGACGTCACCGACGGTAAAACTACCCGCTTCGAAGTAAGATTTTCTTTATATTTATTTATTACTTTACGCATTTTCATGTAATATAGCCCAAAGTATGGAATTTCTGCACTTTAAATATTCCGTAACTTTGATTGTAGATGAATGTCCTATAGATCTTTTGTTTAATCCGCCCCCATTTCCGAAACGAGTTTTTCGAGTAGATCTCGTACACTGGAATGAAGAGATTTTCATGATATTCGTCATAAAATGTACTCACTTGCATCAGTTCTAGTCCAGCAACTTTGCTTTATAAACCAAAAAGTCATATCTACCACAATTTAAAAATTACCTGCGCTACAGTGAAAATAATTATGCAATCTCGAACACTGGCTACGTGAAAAGAGATCTCGTACACTTGTGCGTTTGTTTTACGGTGTATATTGTTTATGCGATACTGATCATTTCAGGAGCCAGTGGTAGTTCATAGAATACCAACATGAGAATTCAGGTAGGATAGTGGAGGTGATTTCCTATTGAGATTGCCAGGAAATAAAACGGATATTGTGTAGATAAACAACACGTCAAAGACATACAATGTATGGCGACGATATCATGAAGAATTAAACATGCTTTTTGAAATGTTACAGTAACCATACATTGGATCCTAGAGAAAGGATCCGGATGAAATCTAAAAGAAAGTAATAGACTTAGACTATTAGTAGTAATAAAATGCCACTCCAATGCGGTGTCCTAGTTTTTAAAAGATAAAGACGTTATGAAAGTAAATTGTTTTCAACAAGACTTTGTTAGAAGCTGGACATTTTGAAGTAGTCAAAACTGCAACTTGCATTTGTCTAAATATTCTAATATTATTAAGTGTCCATGAGTTCTGATACTCATGACGATGCGTATGCTCAGAATGTATGTGTTTTTTTTTCCATGACAGCAATGCCCATAAGACACAATGTAACATGTTTGAAATAAATATCGCAGAATAGAAACGGTCACTGAATAAAAAGAAATTGTCAAGCGTTTTATCTCAACTGATTTTTTTCCGTTTTACGTCATTCCTAACGAGTAATAAGCTATAAATGGCGGCCACCTTTATTGGACAAGAGGACCCCAGTTGCTCATCAGCACATTTACTGGCACCAAACAGCACCTTGGTCCAAACAGCACCTTGGTGAAACCACTAACCGCAGAACTATCCTACTGCAAGTTTTCTCATAAAACGAGCGTTTTAAACCATTTGACGACCGTGACCCGTCTACGAAAACCTTACATAAATTGCTCCTCTAGACAATAGTTTAGGTGTGGTCGTTGTGGGTATGTCCGCTTGGTTTCTTATCAGAGGTTGCTTACCTTACATAAACGCCGGTTAGGTGCCAGGGATGCCTATCAGTATGTGCATGTGCAGTGTTTGTCACCAGAAAAGATCAGAAAATAACGTCATTTAGACTTTCAGTGAAGAATTGTATACCTCAAAAGTTCTTACAATAAAAATATTTGAAGTTCAACGTATTTGTGTAATTATGCAATGGTGAATGCATCAGACAAAATTAATGTAAAGTCAAAAAATAGAACAAATTCATAGGGAGTTAAAGTTTAACAATATGTATATGTATTATGGATGACAATATGGATGTATTAAACAACATGTATATCACACAATCATAATAAACTGCGTAATACAACACATGAACAATAAAAAAGTAGTTGAAACATTTTTGAAACGAAATGTAACGATTAATTTATTTACAGCGAAATACATAATAAAATCACTTTACTTAGTGAAAGCAAATACGTATCGAACATATAGACCGTGAGCCATACACTTTTTTGTTACCATCTCAAGGGACAAATTCTTTCTAGTACCATGTTATTGAGTACCTTGTAGAGAAACAAAAAATCCATGATAGCAGTGTGGGTAGCTGATTCCTGTTATTAGAGTTATCTCCCCCTTTTAAGCAAAACTCTTGTTTCTTTAAAAAGTCGTTTTCGCTGAAACTAGAAGAGCTACAGGTCTAATATTTTGCATGTATTATACATTTAGGGTCCTCTAATAAGTATTTATAAAATGGTGACCCCAGGGTCAAATATGACCCAGCCCCGGGGGTAACATTTTTTCATACAGTTATATAGGAAATCTTTAAAAATAAATACTTTTCTCTAAAACTGTAAGAGCTAAAGTTCCCATATTATGCATGAAGCATAAGCTTATGGTCCACTAGCAAGTTTGTTAAAATGTTGACCCTGGGGTCATATCTGGCTCCACCCCAGGGGTCATATATTTACATAGAGTCATATAGAAACATCTTAAAATCTCTTCTTTAAAAAAAACAAGAGCTATAGGTCTATTATTTTGCATATTGTACAAGCTTATGGTTCTCTACCACTTTTGTTCAAATCGTGACACTGTGTCCAACTATGGCCTGGTTCTGGGGTTAACGTTTTACAAAGAGTTATATAGGAAAGTCCATAACAATAATTTTTTTTCTGATACTACAAGAGCTAGAGGTCTAATACGATGAATGTAGCATAAGAGTATATATATTGATCTCTACCAATTTATTTTGTTCAAATGGTGATCTTATGGTCAAATTTCGCCCGGTCCCGGGGTCACAATTTATATAGAGTTATGTAGGAAAGTCTATAAACATCTTCTCTGAAACTACAAGAGCTAGAGGTGTAATAAGCTACATATATAGCTTAATATTATTGTCCTGTACCAAATAAATTAAATGGTGTCCCTTGTCCCGGGGGTCACACTATAACATTGAATTATATAGGAAAACATATTCAAACAGCTTCTCTGATACTTCAAAAGCTAAATAATAGTTCGCATGTACCATAAGCGTATGATCCTCTACCTAGTTTGTTCAAATGGCGACAATGGGGTCAAATATGGCCACTACGGGGGTCACAGTTTTACAGATTTATATAAATTGTTGTTGTTTCTTAAAACATGAGAGCACTTTGAGACAAGACGAATGGGTCTCTTGTTTATGACTTGAAGTTGTACACTTTTCATAAAATCACTTCAAAAGTTTTAAGTGAAATGAAATATATAGAGAATGTGACTTTTGATAAGGTATTTCATTATGAAGACTTAACCATGTTTACAAATCGCATATTGAATAAATCCACGAACTAAAATCACAAAATAGACCACTGCATATTCGACAAATTGCAACAAAAAACAGAAAGAAAAAGAAAAGGCATTTTTAGGTGTTTGTTATACAAATTTTAAAATAACCCGCCAAATTACGACAAAATTACACTACAAAAACAGTTTAGTTAAACCCTATCCAGGTGTTCATCTCATATAATAAAGCATATGTGTCGCTTAAAAGTATATGTTTATTCTTGGGTTTTTGTAATATCCGTAATTGAATAAGTGTAAAATGAATTATCCATTTTTTCTTTTTTTTGTCTGGCTGGTTAAAGCTTTTTATATTGTATCTATAGAGTTTTGATTCTCAAACGATGTAAGTTATATATATACCTCGTGGTCAGTAGGTTTAGAAACGATGTACATATGTTGTAAAATGTGGCTGTTGTTGGCGGGATGCAGTAGCACCTGTATGTCGGATATAGCTTTTAGAGTAAACATCAGTAAACTAACCGTGATCACTAAATGTAAGCTATCTCGATGAACTGGGTACCGATTCTTATCTGGAAGCGTTTTTTTTTTTTTTATCTTATATGTACCGGGTATGTTATATTGTCACAGTAAGTTATATTATTTCAATCATAATATGTAATGAGTATTCTTAATTGTCCTGTTTTATCCCAAGGCATTAATTGCCAAGTTTATCAAAACAGGAATGAGCTGGGCATATATAAGGCTTGCAGGCATATTGCAACTCGACATACATGAACTTGATGCTAACTTGCTAGATAAGAGAGACCGTTGTGAACCCAGCTTCTTGGATATATGACGGATTAACATTTTAGTTGTATGTATTTAAATGCAGTAATCCTGCTTGAGCGCATACAGCCTGTTGATGCAGTGGATAGCACGGAGAACCCTGGTTCAAGCCTCACCGGAGCCAGTGAATTTTGTCGGTGTGTTCTTGATCAAGACACGTTTACCCTCGTCCATCGGATGGGGACGTAAACAGGCTATCCCGTGTATCGCTTGTTTTTTTTCTCCCATCAACATAGGTGTCTATTCGCCACCAGGGCAGGTTCCTAAATGCCAATATATCCACCTCCCCCCCCCCCCCCCAACCCCCAACACCCCCGCCCACACACACACGCACTCCCTCTCTCTCTTCATTGGCAATACACCTTCTTTTTTAGGTAATAATCATTCCACTTGCACTTGCATGCGCAAAAGTAGGGTTGTTGCTTATTATCCTAGATTAATTCCATACTCTAAATCAAGTACGGAGAACATCACAACCTATGTTTAGATACATATCCTAAGCAGGTGATGTTGTAACAACTGCACCAATACTAACACATAGTTGCCATGGTAAGTAGTTAATACAGTGATCTGGGTATCACCCTAAAGATATTTCTTCGTCGACGCCGTGTGGTTCCCGGGCAAGAATATGACCAATGCATATCCAGATATAGGGGTAAAATTTCCCCGAATTCACGTTAAATTTGTCATTTTTATTCATTATTTTCATCATGAAACTTCAGTGGTGGCAGTGATCGTGGCTCCAGCGAAAAATGGAGTGTTTACTAGAGAATTTGCAGCAACTCTGCAGTTCTGCAGGTAAGAAGGTTCTAGGCACAGTCTGCACATTTTTATCTAGATGTTAATGAAGAGTGAGCCGGGTCGAATGTTCATTCCTGTTGGCGCCATATAACATGTTTGTGTAGGTGCGCCGTAAAACCCCAATTCAAATTAATTCATCTTCGTCGATTCTTTTTTTAGTAACACAAAAATGGTTCGTGCAAATGCATATACTACTATTTTTACATTTCATATACAGAATTCTTCATTGTGTTGTATATGGGTGGGGTAATTCAGGTGTAAAAATCCTTAAAATATGCATACATTGTAATTAAAAAGTATTAAAATAGACAACTTTTAAGATTTTGCGTTGCAATATGCAATGTTAAATTCATGTATTTATGTGTAATACATAATCCAAATGTGTAATCATAATAAGTATTGCCATGACGCATACACCTAAAAAAGACTTTTGTCAAAAAAAAAAACGTTAAACCGCACATTTCCTTTATCTAGAATCCTTTGGACTATGTGTCGTCTGTGCAATATATGTATATAAAGGAACATGTTAATACTATTTATGTTGCAGTTACTTTGAGGAAGGCTTATACTTCCAGTTTGGCATGTGTCTCAACTTATCAGGCTTACTGAACACATATTTGCAATGCCATGAACATTGCTTAGTACTTAAGTTCATCAATATATCATAACAATCCCTTACTCATATTATAATATTATTTAAATCATGTAGAAAGGTTGTAAATTACAAGTTTACACATATATTGTAAAAAATATTAACTAAACTAAATGTCGTATCTGAATGCATTTCGAACATTCTGAACACGTTTCATTGAGATCCATTACAAAATTAAGTTGTGAACTCATAAGAATATGTTGCAGGACGAACAAAATGTGATCACAATAGCCCATCTCAGCTTCTAGTGATCTAATAATGAGATCATTAAATATGCAACTTAAAAAATATAAATCACACGCTGACAATGTGCTTCATATTTTTTCAGCCTTGCAGTACATCAAATAACCATGTAATTAGACGACATAGTTTCGGTCATAAAAGTCATTCAGTCGTTTGACCTAATATTATCAAAGTATTTTCAAAACGATAAATTTGGGGAAATTGTGCTTTGTACAGCTGTTACAAGTTTAAATTTTTGTGAGAGTAAGTTATAACAATCGTGGAATAACTGTTATTTGATATGATAATGAATCTGTTTGAAAATTGTTCATGAAAAAATAAAATCGCAAAGGATAGTTCTATATAAAAAGGACAGTTGCAACACAAGAAAATGAATCCTAACCAAAATACTGATGCGAACCCAAATGATAGCAAACTGTATAACCTTAAATATTCGTCAAAGTCTGATGCCATTACAGTAACTGTTCACTCAGAACATACATACAATGAAATAAAACGCATCTTAGAAGACCTCTATGTCTTTCACAGAAATAAGAATGGGAATGGAATTGAGGCTCAGGTAACGGAAAACGACAAGAAGGTTGCTCTATCACTGTATGATAATAGAACGATATTCATACAAGGTAAAGGCTGTTGGAATTGGGAACTCCGAGTGTTCAGACCTTTGTCTGAACGTCTAACCCATTCAACTCCACAAACTGAAGTAACCGCGGGAAACGAAAACGTACGTTGTATATCATCAGCACAAGTGCTTACGCCTTCGGAATGTAATCGAAATGAATCGCATTCGGACACATCTACAGATGATTCAATGTCTAGTCAAAATCAGCAAAGAAATGGGGGAAATGAAATGCATGATCATTCTGAAAATGCACAGCCTACATGTCATGGAAACAGTACAAATGTGACGCCTTCTGCAACTAACTCTCCACGAAGCCCACTGTTTTATCTAAGTCAAATGATAAACAGTTTGCGTAAGCCTAAAAACAGACAAACTCCCAAGAGTGTAAACAGTAGACAGCTTGATCTAGTTTCAAGTACTAAAAGCGTGACCAGTGAGGAACTCAATAAAGACATAGCACCTGTTAAAGAACCATATCGATCGACGGTATGTGACATAAGCAACACGCCCAAGAGTGGAAACAGTAAACGGAAAAATCACCGACCAAATTTCGCATCTGAGGAACTAGTAGGGGATGACTTTAACGACGATGAAGAGACCACCCTTAAGCAACCATTCCAATCAAGGGAGTCCCATTCAGATATAACTGTGTTTAGTGCTGACCCAAACTTGGATGATGAAACCCTCGTAAAGCAACCATTCCAATCACTCGTGTCTGATTCACGACAATATTCTTTAACTGAGTTAAGTGATACCTCAACAGATGTTGATATGTCTCTCGGTAACATAAGAAACGAAGAGGAAGGGATGACAAGTGAAATTACGTCTGAAATGACATTCGATTATTCTACTAAATTGCCTCATCTAGTCTCAATCGTAAGTCCAAACATTATGGAAGATACTGCTGAAAACGTGTACAAAATACAGATAGATCACCAGAAGAAGGAAACTAATGAATTACAACATTCGCTCAAAGAGCTTCTTTCTCAAACCAAAATATTAAAAAGCGAAAATGAGAAGTTGTTACGCATTTTGCAAGATGTTAAAGGTGAAAAGGAGTCAATTAGTAAAAAATTAAGTGAGCAGTGTCAGCAAATGGAGGAAAATGACAGTGCTATGGCACAAATTAAATCAAATCTCTGCAAATCGACAGCTGAATGCCTTATTTATGAAGAAAGCAACGTTAAGCTTAAGAAACAAATTGAACTCCTCTCAAAAGAGAAAACAGATTTAGTTGGTCAATTGATGAAATCAAGAGAGGCTTCAGATAGCATCGAATCAAAAGTAGAAAGTGCAACGGAAAGTGTAATAGTCAAACTTGCTAGTGAAGTAGGCAATCTTAAAAGTATTAGTCAACGAGTTGTTAGATATAAAAAATCAGATACAGAGATCTATGGCTCAGACAAATCACTCAAAGACTGACAAATCACAGTCAAAGGATCAACCCATAAACATCAGTCGAAACTTAAATCAGCCAGATATGACCAATCCGAGGAACAAAGGCTCGTCTAATAATGATGCGCGTACATACACAGCGTTCATAGCAGGTGACTCGATGACAAAGATTTTGAGTTCAGCAAGGATGTCTGATCCAAAACTGAAAGCAAACATCAGAAGTCATTCAGGAGGAAGAATAAGAACTATTGAAAACCCGATTATAACAATGGCAGACACAGATCCGGATTACATAAAGAACGCAGATGCCATTATCCTGCACGTCGGAACAAACAACGTATCTGATGCCGATTTATGCGAAGATATTACTGATGGACTCAGAGACACAGTAAATACAATCCAAATCATTAACCCAAAGGCAAAAGTTATAGTGTCCTCTATTTTGCAAAGAAGAAACGACAAAGTTGTGAATGATATAATAAATAGAACAAACAATTCCTTAGAAGAAATGTGTATGAAGGATGGGCACCACTATCTCAATAACGATGCAAACTTCACAAAGTTTGGAATGCCTGACACAACAATGTATCGTGACAACTTACATTTAAACACAAAAGGCGGTAAAGCTTTAGGCATTAGCATGAGGAATGCATTAAATACAGTTCTTGGAATCCCGTCAACTCAAGATAACGAGTCCGGGAATAGTAATGAGTATTTTCGTCGAGGGAGGTTTTCAGGGGGGATAAGTACTCAAGACAACACGGAGATGATGTACAAGCCACAACGATCGTTCTACACACCACCATGGACGAAGAACCGCAAGCCATGGGGTGCTCCGGGACATCAGTGGGCGTGAAACAATGTACTTCGACGGATTTTGACAAAATCAAAGACACTGATAACTGTTCTATAAATTGCATTTGTTCTTGTTCAAATCATTGTGTTAATAATGCCTGTTTTTGCTTAAACCATGAGGCCCAGTATTCTGTTAATTATGCTAAAAATGATACTAATAACAGTCTCTTGAACTCCAAATGTAGTCCAAGTCATCATGCTACTAAATTAAATGAAACTGATACTGTTACTGCTAATTTTAATGCTAATGATATTACTAATTGTAATCAAAATCCAACTTTTGACACATGGTTTACACAGAAGGGGCTCAATATAATTCACCTCAATATTCATTATCTTTATCCTAAGCTGGATGAGATTAAACTTCTTATATCACAACAACAACATATTTATATTATATGCTTATGTGAAACATTTCTGAACAATACGTTTTCGAACAATGAACTTCGATTAAAAAATTTCAAACTATTTAGAAAAGATAGAATTACAAATGGCGGTGGATTAATTATTTACGTCAGAGAAGATATACCATGTGTTCAAAGATTTGACCTTGAAAACAGTTCAGTTGAATCTATATGGCTTGAGATCCAACAACCTAATACTAAACATTTTCTACTATGCTTTACATACAGACCACCATCTTAAAATGCACAGTGGCTAAATAATTATACAGCTGCATTAGAGAAATCATTTTCAGAAGAAAAAGAATGTCTTGTCCTTGGTGACTTTAATTTCGATTTACTCAAATCAGATAGGAATGCCAAAGCATGGCTTGATCTCATGGAGTCTGTCAATCTAACTTAATTGGTTACCAAACCCACTAGGGTAATAACATGTTCATCTACATTGATAGACCATGCGTTTTCGAATATGCCGCAGAACATATCTGAAGTATCTATTCCGTTATACTCAATAAGTGATCATTATCCTATTTGTTTAACTCGAAAGGTTTCAGCTAAGTATATTAAAGGTCCTGTGCATAAAACCATAATTTTTAGATCTCTGAAACATTTTGACGAAACTAGATTCATAAATGATCTTTCCGAACGACCCTGGTCAATAATTGACGTGTATGATAATCCAGACGATTTCCTGGATTTATTTATTGAAATGTTTAATGCAGTCCTAAAAGAGCATGCCCCAAAAAGAAAGAAACGCGTTAAAAAAGTAAATCAACCAAATTGGATGAAAACTAATATTCTTGATGCAATTAAAAGAAGAGATTATTTCCACAAAAAAAAAGACTCGGTAAATTACAAGATATGGAGGCAGAAAGTTAAAAGTATCATTGTTCAAGCTAAACAACAATATTACAGTGAAACAATAAATTCAAATAAGCGAAATCCTAAACAACTATGGAATAGTTTACATGAGTTATCTGGATTTAAAAATCAAGTTCAGTCCAATTATATAAATGATGACGACGGAAATCCTATAATTGATCCGTATTTGGCAGCAAATACATTTAATACACACTTTTCTACAATTTTTGAAAAGTATCAAGCAAATAACGCGCCCGTCACAAATTACACTAATGTCCCACTAGAAAATCTCATCGACGACAAAATGCGAACGTCTCCGAAATTTAATATTCCACTGGTACCTCTGTCCTTTGTTGAAAGTCAACTTAAATCTCTTGATACTACCAAGTCTACCGGTTCCGACGAAATGAGTGCCAGATTTTTGAAAATGTCTGCTACTGTAATCGCCCCCATTCTTACGAAAATATTTAACACCAGTATACTCACTACTATCTACCCACAATTATTCAAAAGAGCAAAAGTAATCCCAGTGCATAAAACGGGTCCTAAAAACGACAAGGCCAATTATAGGCCAATATCAATACTTCCTGTTATTTCTTTAATATTTGAACGTCATGTTAGTATACATTTGAGACGGCATCTTGAAGAAAATAGGTTGTTTTATTCACGACAATCTGGCTTTAGGGCAAATCACTCGTGTCAAACTGCCCTTATACGAATATTAGATGACTGGATTGCAGCCATTGACAACAATGACATTGTTGGTACTATATTTCTTGATCTGTCAAAGGCGTTTGATTTAGTTGATCATACTATATTGCTGCAAAAGTTAAAAATTTACAAAATAGATAGTTCTGCACTTTCCTGGTTTTCATCATATCTGAATAACAGACACCAGCAAGTTCAGGTTTCTGGTATAACTTCAGAATCTTCACCCATTGTATCGGGTGTACCCCAAGGATCTGTATTAGGTCCCTTATTATTTTTAATCTACATCAATGACCTGCCATTATCTATGGAAAACACAGTCACGGATATTTTTGCAGACGATACAACGCTTTCAACTTCTAATTCATCTCTTGTCGATGCTGCAAATTCACTCAATAATGACCTTATCAACGTCAACGCCTGGTGCGATACTAATCGCATGTCTATCAATGCATCAAAATCAAAAATAATGTATCTCTCATCTAAGAACAAAATACATCATATTTATCATAATGCCCCTTCTATTCAGTTCAAAGATGAAACTATTAATTGTAGTTACGAAGAAAAAATACTCGGTGTTACAATTGACAATACCCTCTCTTGGAATACCCAAATTGATAAAGTTCTGAAAAAATGTAATTCATTGTTATACCTGTTATCTCGCATAAAGATTTACCTTTCTATACCTATGCGCAAATTATTTTTTAATTCTTATATCTTACCCCATCTTGATTACTGTTGTGTGATATGGGGAAAGTGTAATACTTCTCTCGAAGATAAACTTGTAAGGTTCCAAAAAAGAGCTGCACGACTTATCCTAGATAAGATTTCGATACTCCTTCCGTGGAACTTTTTACCAAACTCAGTTGGATGACATTTCCCGAAAGAGTTATATTTCAAAAAGCAATCATTATGTTTAAAACAGTTAATGATCAGGCCCCTGCTTATCTTAAAGACGCATTTACTCTAACTTCAAATGTCCATATGCGGAATCTAAGATCATCATCAAATCTTCAGCTATATTCCCCCAGACCCAATAGTGAGTTATTCAGAAAGTCATTTGCTTATTCAGGCTCTAAAGTGTGGAACTCTCTTCCCCACCATATACAAAATGCCCAATCTGTAAATCAATTCAAAACATTGTATTTACAGTGGATTCACCATCCGATATATTAGTAAATGACTAAGTCTTGCAGTTCTATTTAAACATATTTCCATTTACTGAATATACCACTTTAAATGCATTTTTACTTGTAAATATTGTATATATTGTATTGTTGAGGGCCTCATGGTAGATTGACTAGTTTCAAATGAGTTCTCTCGTTAAATAAAGTCTTTATTATTATTATTATTATTATTATTATAAACAAACACTTAATGTTTGTAAGTCATCCCAAAATATAATAATAGCATTATTTTTTTGGAAAAACAGTTTTTCTTCCAACACGAATGGAATACACACTAACACATGTCTTGACATTTTATGATTTCATTTGTAAACTATGATAATATTGAATTGTTAAAAGTGGTAAAACTAAAACGTTAAATATATTATATAGAGGAAACATGCTCTCTAAAATGTCAAGTGAAGAATGCAACCAATTCACCATTTAAGTTTTTGAGTGAATTCACCTGTCACAATAGTTTTAAACCTGATTTTTTATAAACATGTTAGATTGGTTAGTCTTTTTTGCAGCTGTATTCATGCTCTTCAATTTCTGTTTGATTTCTCATGTTGAACATGTAAATATTTATATCCCAGATGCATGTCTCATGTGTTTATTAAAGTCGGCATGACGCGTGTGTGACGCTTCAAGTTACTTCTTCACCAAATATAGAGTTTTCTGAAGCAATGGTACTGCCCTGAGTGTCTGTGAATATTCGACTCATGCTACCGAAATGTCTACCGTTTTGAAAAGAGTGCCTCGTTTAAGAAAAATCTTCTTAATATCTGAAATAGAATAGAAACATACAAGTAACTCGGAAAACACAACGAAACTGTTATAGAATACAACATTGTATGTGTACGAAAACTTCTTGTTGCACCAAAAGATGCTTCCGAAATGACGAAGTAATTTCAAATCAAATGTATTTATATATTTTCAGATATGAAGTCAAGGAAAATTTTGAATATACTAGTAGTTTGAAAATGTGCAGACGTTACTTTGTTTTTTCTTATATTCTTTCAAATAACGTATCATAGCGGAGACATTTCCCTGTCGGGTTTCCAAAAACACTAAAACTGATATATGATGCACAGCTTAATTGTCGCACGGCTAATATCGTGCAATTACTTATCGCACTGCTCTAGACACACCCACTATGATAATTTCGTTTTGTTCATAGTACGGGACAAAGAAAAACATACAAACATATACATGATACAAAACATATGTCGCAATGATTTCGCTTGTTATACAATTTAGAGGCGCACCCAGGGTTCGTTCTCGTGACATGTAAGCCACCCGACCTACATTACATATAATCATCCCTTATATCTATCTGCAATAATAAGTAAAATACTGAGGAAAACCTTACCCAAAATGTTACCCGTATTATGTTGGTAGCTATATAGAAACTTCACTGGCACCTACAAATGACCAAAATTCATAAGTACATCGCATACACACAAGAAACCACCTAGCATTACAAAACTCGTGAGCGAGTCTAACAAGTATAAACATACAAGTGCACGAGATCTCTTTTCACGCTGCCAGTGTTCGAGATCATTTTCGAAATTCCATAATTATTTTCACTTTAGCACATGTAACTTTTAAATTGTGATAGTTATGACTTTTTTGGTTATAAACCAAAGTTGCGGGACTAGAACTGATGCAAATGAGTATATTTTATGACGAATATCATGAAAACCTCTTCATTCCAGTGTACGAGACCGACTCGAAAAACTACATTTCGGAAATGGGGGCGGATTAAACAAAAAATCTATAGATCATTCATCTACAATCAAAGTGACGGAATAAAGTGCAGAAAATTCCGAATATTTTGGGCTATATTACATGAAAATGCGTGCAGTAATAAGGAAAATATAAAGAAAATTTTACTTCGAAACGGGTTGTTTTACCGTCGGTGACGTCATTTTGAAACCACGTGATCCCCCACCTTGATAATGGTGACGTTGTTTCTCCCAGTGACGTTTTCATTCCACGCACTTGACTTGGTCAGTTTTGAGCTTGTAAGTTGTAGAAAAAAATGGCATTGGTTTCTCAAATATAATTTCAGGATAAAAGGTTAGGAGAATATTTTTTAATTTCACATAATCTACATTTATTGTTTCCTGGATGACTTGTATTTGAAAATGTAACTGAGACCCGAGCGGCAGTTCGAAATTTACTGCTTTCTATTTCAAATTATCTTATGACAGTCCTAAACACAAATGAATGTTTGGCTCTTGATTCATCTTTTTTCGTAATGGTCAAGAAAACAGTTCTAAATGCATATTTAGTTCTTCAGGTTGGATTTCCTCGAGCCCGGCGTTCAACATCCACGAGCTAGTCGCATATTTTCACGTCATATTTTGATTTAGACTGAACTGTTCTTGTTTTTCATTATTCCACAATGTTATAATGACAGACATTGATGTCCGTCCTCATCTTTGTATCGTCTTTTATAAACGATCTCCTGCGTGCACTACGGTAATCTTGACAGGGTAACGAGCGTTCTGGCATTCTATACATACACCGGCTACGTCACAACTGACGATAGGCCTCTATACTAAGACGCATTACAGCAAAATATGGCTTTTGTCTACATACGCTGCTACGCATAACCGCCAACGGATTACTTTATATTTCAATAAATTGTTTATAAATCATTTTGTAACAAATTCTTTGTTTGTACAAACACAGGAGTTCATAGTTTAATAAGTAAAACCTAATGCTTTTATTTACCATCATTTTACCGTCTATAGAAACATAACGCTTTCTCTTTCATGACTTTTAAAGTACTTTCATTTTCGATTTATAAATAGGCATTATGCTAATTAGCCACGAGTTACTCACGAGGTAGCGACAAACTATTTAATAAATTATATCGGTCAACTTGTGACAGATATCTTTCTTATTATGGATCTGACACGGGTACGTATATAGAAACCTGTCAAAATTAGAAGATAGTGGCCAGTCCCCAAAATCAGGGACAGCGTTTATGAACCCGTTTCTCCTCCCTATAACGTACTCCCCAGGGGCGGATCCAGGATTTCAGCTTAGGGGGGGCGTAAGATTTTGGTCAATTTTCGGGTCCGTTTATAGCCTCATAAAACGGTTGCTGTAGTGCATTGATAGGGTAAATAAGTGCGTTTTCAAATAAAAGTAGTTAACAATGTGTTAATTAAACCACTCATTAGACATTATGCGTCGAGCGAGCGAAGCGAGAGAGAAAATTTTTTATACTGAGGGCGTGCATCGAAATTGTTTGATATTTTATCTACAGTAACATGGACATACATGTATGAATAAAAAAAGTCCGTTTTCAAATAAAAGGATTTAACAATGTGTTAATTAAACCACTCATTAGTTATTATGCGTCGAGCGAGCGAAGCGAGCAAAAAAAAAATCTACTGAGGGCGTGCATCGACATTGTTTGGTATTTTATCTACAGTAACATGGACATACATGTATGAATATAAAAAGTCCGTTTTCAAATAAAAGGATTTAACAATGTGTTAACTAAACCACTCATTAGTCATTATGCGTCGAGCGAGCGAAGCGAGCGATAAAAAAATTTATACTGAGGGCTTGCATCGAAATTGTTTGATATTGTATCTACAGTAACATGGACATACATGTAAAAAACTTACCTTGGTCGATTTTAGGGGGGGGGCGTACGCCGCTTCCGCCCCCCCCCCCCCCCTAAATCCGCCCATGCTCCCTGCCAAAATATAACTCGCAGCAGACGGTATTATTGTTTACACCGCCATTGATTACCGGCATGCCTTGCGCAGAATCACACAGGTCAATCGCACAGCGACACCTGTCGGACACAATGATATCACTGTGTGTGCGCCAAGCCGTCGCGGAGGGATATTTACTTAAAAACGTCACGCGCAAAAAACGTAAACAAACTGCGTTTTGAGCAGATTTTAGGATGGCGGCAAAATGACACCAGTGATGTAAATTGTATTCAGCTGACAATGTACAAAGATGACACACACAAACAAATGAGGGTACCGACCCCCTTTTCGTACGCCGGATTCCGACCCATATTAGCCAGTATTCCGTACGCCGGGTTGTGGTACGCCGTACGCCGACATCGCAGTTTTTCATACGCGTACGCCGTATTTTTTCAAAAAAATAATTTTTTCCATCCAAAAAATTAAAAAAATGCTAATTTATGTCTCAGGTTTCTGGAAATGCCATTTCAGAGCACCTAGGTTTCAAAATTGTCCGGGGGGCATGCCTCGCATGGTTCAAATAGTATTCCAGATGCCAACCCTCTGTTAGAGAGTATTCCAGATGCCATGCTCCAAAAAAGCCAGTACTCCAGATGCCAGGGGGGTGGGGTTGGTACCCTCTTAAGTCCCCATGCATGACCCTGTTACAGAGAGCTAGACCACTACCGTCAGTGTATTGACAGTGTGTGTGTATATCTCCTTGAAAAATAAAGTTTATTTGAAAGAACGCTATTTCTTTTAAACCGTCGCAGTTGTCGTTGGATGCACGTGCCGATGCCGATGCACGATATGACTGGTTCATGGTTGATTATTAAAACATTTTTTTATAATTTAATGCTAAATGTATGTAACGCAGTCTAGATAATATGGATTTTCATCAGATAATTTTTTTTTTTTTTAGCCCTTCATCATTTTCACGCGCTTGTCTAATATGACCGCAGCATTATTTACACGGAATTGTTACTATATATAGAAACACATACAGTTTATGTCATAATGATAAAACTCGTAAGGAGCATCTGAATGGGGAGAGGGAAAGTGGGTGTACACAGATTCCGTGTTCCCTCCGTCAGCCAGTACCCTCGTGTTGGAATTTCGGACCTTAATAGGATACCCTACGTTACCTATTAGTAGTCAGTTGACGAATTCCACTCCGTTGACAATTTGTAGCTTAGTAATATTACCGATGCGAAGGAGAGTACCATCTCTGACCAGGCCAGGCCATACTTCAGTATACAGTATGCCTGTGTAAAAGATAAACAACAAAATGGCGGACTACCATCTAGCGCTTGGTATTCTCATATTATTCGGTAAGTTTTATAATATTCGGTTAGTTTCTTATGGTTACGACTTCTATTTTTGCTATGCTAACACATCGATACTAATTATCGGACATTCCTAGTGTGACCACAGGAATCCATCATATGTAAACACCTGTAGGATATGTAGGTAGCAATGCAAAGGCATTTTAAATTTAATTATCATTTTTAAAATTAGAAAATATTGGGAAACTGATTACTGGCAAGGAAGCAATACTGGTCGCGGGCCACTTTTCGTGATTTATGAAACATGAACTAATTTTTCAGACAAATCTATGTATCCTGACAATTGTTACTCTACTTTCTAATCTAGGTTACCTCTTCCTGGAAATTTGACACCAAATAATTTTGTTTTGTATATAAATTATGGAAGTGGCACGTGACCTTTTTTATAAATAGACTAAAACTGAGAAATCATTTTGTTTACAAGCCAAGTTCCTGTCATGTTTTTTATTGTCTTGTTTTTAATCGTCTTGTTTTTTATCGAGTGAAAGATTCAACTAGGTCATCTATTTTATGAATTAAAAACATGTTTGCAAATCCAGGGCACTAGTCAGCTTTTAGGGGACTGGGGCCAGGGCCCTCAGGAAGGGGAATTTTGCATTGTTTTCAATTTCTAAGAAACACAAATTAGTAGGTTTTTTTATTAATTAAGTGGTCCCAAGAATTTACCATTCCAAATTGCAAAATGTATGCTGTTTTCCTGTACTGCAGTTAAAAAAATTCTAATTAAAAAAAAAAAAATTTAAGAGGGGAATTTTTCACAGGAAAAGGGGGAAAAATATATACATTTAGGGGAGCGGAATGGGGCCGAATTTCGGCCCCAAAAATGGCCAAACGAGTGCCCTGAAGTCTGTTCAACAATTAACATGTCGCCAGTTGTCAATCATTTATCCATTTCAACCAATCAAACCAGAACGATACCTCCGACAAAGAACAGCACGTATATAAAGCACGTGAAACTATGTTATATAAACTATTGTCAATATACTCCGACATCAGCAATAGGGCGGAGATATCTAAGTATTGTATATTTGCAATGTTCCATCATTCACCTCGATCGCTATAACAATGCGCCCAGTAACGTCAATGTAAAATGTTCCACGACGACAATTTACATTATATCAAAGGGTAACTCTGTATAAATCAAACGGATACAGGTTGTACGAGTTGCTTCTCTTTGGTCAAAATATGATAAAAACATAATGCCATAACAGTGTTATCTTTTTAAATAATTTATTATGCGGCAGTATATATATCCCCAATGCCATATAAGGAAGTAAACACAATTTTAGGAGAAATCCCTTTCGTTTTTGTACCGCTTATTTACTTTTTGGTTGTTTCTTCTGTTTCCAATCTTCAGTGCTAAACTTCTGTCAATAAGTAACATCGCGTAAGTAATTTGCAGCGTTAAAACAGTTTTTAATGAGAATGACGGAAACTGGTCCCTAACCAGTAGTCGTCATGAAAAATAACCTTTTTCTGAGAAATTTCACTACAATGTATTTTTAACAATTGATATTGCCACAAAACAACGGTTACCCCATGTCTCATTTGTAAACAAAATATCCGTGTAAGAAATGTATTCTAACATCTTCTGGCATGCGGTTCTAAAAGGGTATTTTAAAGTCGTGAAAAGTCGACACAGTAATACTCGGCATCATAAAAAACTTCTACGATGATGTGTTGTACAATAAGAGTCAATAATAACTTACATATTTACTTAAACTAATGACTAACATACATATTTGTATAATTTTGTGTGCGGAAAACTAATTTAAACATCCTGAAATTCCGGATTTGGGAGGCCTGCATACACTGTTCAGATTTCTTCAAAGGGCAGTAACAATGTTATACTTAATACGTAATTTAATGGACGTGTTGTCTCCCTTTGATACTAAGTTATTTAGCAAGCGCATTTTGTGTGTCGTTCTCTATTTATAAAAATTTGAGTATAAAAAATCCCCAGGGCCCTCACGCTACTTTGGGGGAAGGGGCCCGCAGCCCTCAGAAGGGGGAATTTTTGTAACTGGGGGGAATTTTTACAACAAATAAAAAACTCTGTTTGATTAACACGTTTCACTTTATTAACATACATTCGTCAACCATCTGGTTCTTTTTCTGATAAAAAAACTCCACTTAATAACCATCAATGGCATGTTTTCATCGGAGATCCACATTAAAAGTCAACCCTTCTCTTCTTTTTATCCCGAAAAAAAACTATTGCCCTGTCCAGTTGGGCATCTGGTTGAGTCAGTGCCCGATAATAGTTAAAACGTCCTGTGCACGATAAACAGTCTAAAACCAGTCTAATAATAATCAAAACGTCTTTTTCAAACCGGTAAACACGACATCGTGAGCATATCTTCTTAAAAGTTTGTTTTTTTTTTATTTTTTTTTTTATTTTTTTATTTTTTTACGAATTTCTGAGGGGGAAAAATATCAATTTTTGGGGGGAAAAAAGATACTTTTCAGGTGGGGGACTGCCGCCGAATAACGGCGACAGAAATGACCAAATGAGGGCCCTGATCCCGTCTAGTTCCCCAACATTATTTTTATAATCGAGCTGCTTGCGCATCCCCACGTAACGAGGTTTACAAATTAAGTGCACAGTTGAGTCTGCGGTCATTTTTACGGTCAATCTTTACTTTTTGGCGTATTTTTTCTTGAATGTTTTTGTATTTAGACTAAGCGCTTATGCATTTCTGATAACACACACTGAAAAAATCCCATCAATATTAAAAGCTTCTCGACGACTATTGCTTCTTTGCCAGTGGTATTTTCTAAAAAGTATCATCAAAATGGTCCATTGAGGGGAAAAAGTAAGTTTATGAACCACCCCACATACGGAAAAAAAGTTGTTTGAGTCTAGCAATTGCCAAATGAATAAGCCTTTTTCCCAATTATTTTGAAAAAAGCAACTTAGCTGATAGTTTAAGTCATACAGATGTTTATTTACAAAGTAATGTGTCAAATGAATGTTTCTTTTCCTTTTAATTATTTGCTACTCTTTCCACAATTTGGTGTTAAACCTGGAATTTTTGCCATGGAAACAAATGAGTAGGCTACTCGTGTTGGATGACCTACATGACTAATCAAGTCATTGTATATTATGTGTGCCAGTGCTCATGTTTGCTGTTCACTTCATTGTTTATATGTACCAGTGTTCATGTTGCTGTTCATTTCATTGTTTATATGTGCTTTTCACTTCAGTATGTTTGCCAACTTCATTGTTTATATGTGCCAATGTTCATGTTTGCTGTTCACTTCATTGTTTATATGTGCCAATGTTTATTTCTTATAGGTGCCAATGTTCATGTTTGCTGTTCCCTTCATTGTATATTATGTGTCTTAATGTTAATGTTGATAAAACTAGAGTTATCAGGGGTCTGGAAATATTTTAAAAATCCACTTGCCCAGGGCAAGTAGATTTTCAAAATCCACTTGCCCTGCCCAAAATGTCACTTGCCCCAATTTCAAAAGTCACTTGCCCCAAAATTAAGCTACGTCGAGACCGCACTCTAAGTTAAATCCTTTTCTCGGTTTTTTTTTGTCATAATTATTTACATAATTTCATTGTAAATTTAATGACTTAAATTATGAAGGATCAGAGCTATAGGTTGTTACCATTATGCACATATCAGTGTTTTCCTCCACCGGTGGGAGTGGGGTGTCAGTGGGGATACCCCGAGGATATAACATCACTGATGAACCTGCTACCAAATTGGTAGACTCTAATGCCTATGGAATTAAGATGTACAAGATGCTTGCTCCTAGTGCAGTAATTACAAAAGGGCAGGCAGATAACAAAATAAAGATGCATTAGGTTGAACAAAACTTTTTTCTACTTTTACTTTTGTTATAGACTACACCAGACAAAAAGAATGATGCATTAGGTCAAACAGAACGTTTTTCCTACTTTCACTTTCGTTATATAATTCATGTAGATAAATATTATGTGTTGGAAATTATTAGCACGGTTTATGCCTAAATCTGACTGGTACTGTAGTTGTTTTTCTGTTAATATCTTTTGAGATGCCAAATTGAAATTCTTCGAATAATTATCGAAATTAGCCAAGGTCGAAGCACATCTAGGATACAATGGCAAACTTGAAGTACATTGATCTCTGATTCATTCAAAACAAACATGGCATTTTGAAATAAAAACAGATGCACACCTATTCGTTAAGACATGCATCGATAGCGACATGCGTCGATAGTCTCTTTGCTCCGTCAAATTGCCATAATCGTTTAATTGCCCTACTTGTTTACAAATTGGTTTGATGATTGAATCGCCATTGTTTCACTTTACCACGTGGTAGTGAACGGGAGTTGTTTCATTGGCTGATAAAAATACATTGGTTATTTGATTGGATAATATGGATACAGTACTAGGTCAAGTGTTGCGTCATGATTTTTAATTATTGAACAGAATATTACCTACGACACTCCGACCAACATACAAAGCGACAACACCATCTACACACTGATGTGCATTTCACACTAATCTGGCGTGTGACTTACTTCCTGCATAGAGGGGCTCGTTACGGGGGTATGTTTCACACGGTACACGAATTCTAAAGACCGCGTGTCTTCAATTGAAGATTGGCACCCCATGCGTTCCTCGGCCAATCAAATTCTGATAAACTGTCAAGTGGGAGGGATTAAACAATAACGAATAAAACAGGTCAGTTTTAACAGGTCAGTTTTATGACACTTATCAGTAATTGCTCGCGGCGAAAGCGACGGGTTGTTAATTACTACGCAATTATCTGCAAACTTCACAGTCCAGGCAAATTTCCCTTGATTTTTATCTAATAATGAAACGTCCATCGGGCAAGTGCCGGACAACCAGATTTACGAAGGTCACCTGCCCGCACTCAAAATCCACTTGCCCGGGGCGTCGGGCAACCATATTTCCGGAGCCCTGGTTATATGGTTTGGGAAAAATAAAGGCTCAAAGGCTAAACTTTGTAAAGATGTAAATTTAAATTGGGATCAAGGAGACTTTGTGATCCTTGGTATCATAATGTCAACTAACCTACATAGTCTAGTCGCATTAAATTACGATAGAAAAATAAAAGAAATTAAATCATTACTACTATCTTGGTCAAAAAGAATACTCACACCGATTGGAAAAATTACTGTCATAAAGAGCTTAGCTTTATCAAAATTAAACCATTTATTTTCATCTTTACCAAATCCACCTGACAGTCAGATTAAAATACTACAAGATATGTGTTTTAATTTCCTATGGAATAATCACCCAGACAAAATAAAGAGAACTGTTGTAACCCAAGATTATGAACATGGGGGATTAAGAATGATTAATATTAAACAATTCATATATTCATTGAAACTAACATGGATTAGAAGATTCCTAGTTGGAGATAAAAAATGTATAAAAATCCATAAACATATGTATCCATTTACGACTAAGATGTTATTTCTGGGTAATGATTATGTAAAAAATAAATTGCAAAATATATGCAATCCCTTTTGGAAGGATGTATACACAAGTCTGGATACTCTATTAAATGTTAAACTACTGTCATGGAAACAATTTCTAACACAGCCGTTATGGTACAACAATAACATTAAGATCGGAAGATCAAGTGTATTTTATAAGAGATGGTATGACAAAGGTATTATATTTATTAATGATCTAATGGATAACAATGGTAATCTGCTTTCTTTTAGACTATTTATAGAAAAGTTTAGCATACTTTCAAATTCTATAGAATATGAAGGTATGACTGCGGCAATTAGGGAGTACCTTCAAAATCTGAATTTTGCACATCTGGCCATCAACCTAGAAAACCCTGTTTGCCCATTAGCAGTTTCTCTCATAACTGGAACAAAAAAGGGCTATTGCCCTATTTATGAAGTTATAAATAAATCGGGTGTGCAGCCAACATCTATTGCAAAATGGGTTCAGTACGGTTTAAATATAGACAGAGATTGGAATAAACTATTTAAAATACCTTTCATTTGCACAAAAGATACAAAGTTACAATGGTTTCAAGTAAAAATGAATCGCAGAATTACTGCCACAAACCTCCTTCTGACAAAAATGAAAATAAAAAATGACAATTCATGTAGTTTTTGCACTGATACTTCAGAAACCATTACTCATTTATTTTGGGAATGCAGATATTCAAAAACATTTTGGGATAATTTCAAGTTTACTTGCACAGAAAAGAATATACAAATTCAACCGGAATGGACTATGAAAATTATTATTTTTGGTTCCATTCAATATGACATTGTTTTAAATAAATTACTTCTACATGCAAAATACTTCATATATAAGTGCAAGTTAGATGGGAGATTGCCATTCTTTGAAAATTTTAAACCACAAATTAAATACCTATATCATACTGAAAAAATAAACGCTATTAAAAATAATCAATTGGAAAAATTTGAAAAGCCCTGGTTGGCATATAAAACCCTTTTACACTAATCAGATCCTTTTTCGCTAAATGTTACTCTGTGCTTTTAGTAAATAAGAACGGTAAATATATTGTTGCACTACGTTAACCACTGTTCCCATTGAGTAATGAAGAGGCACATCTCCATAGAAACATCTTGTCCTTTTTTTTTTATTTTCCACAACTTTTTTTCCAAGAATATAATAGGAAAACTCAGTGGAGATATTACATAGGTCTGGTATAAAGTCACATGTATGTCTCATTGTTCTAATATTTGTGAGTTTCTATGTAACATAACTTTTTTTCAATATAAATATATGTAAATCATCCACTGGGTTTTTTGAAAAGAAAAAGTTTGTTTGCGATTTTAGAATGAATGCAAAAAATAATAAATAAGTATAACGTTTATCATTTGAAGATTGTGAAATTAAATGTCTTCCAATTTTTAAAGGGATACATGCCAATCATGACATATTATCCACTGAAGATATTTTGAAATATATACATTGCAATGCCTCCCTTTTACTGATTTGGCCAATATTCATGTTTGCACTCATTCTGAAATCGTAAAGAAAGAAAAAAAAACACCATTTGTTTATGTCTATATTAAGATATGCTTTAGTCTAGGTTCTGTAAATATTTGTTGTATTATATTTAAATACATATTTGACGCATATTTTATCATATAACTGTACGGTTTGCTGAGGGGTGGCCCACCCCGACCCTCACAAACCTATGACGGGATGAATAAATGGATCACCATTAATTTGGTGATTGAAATTAAAAAAATAAAATTAAAAACAAATTGTATATTATGTGTGCCAGTGTTCATGTTTGCTGTTCTCTTCATTGTTTATATATACCAGTATTCATGTTGCTGTTCATTTCATTGTTTATATGAGCCAGTATTCATGTTGCTGTTCATTTCATTGTTTATATGTACCAGTGTTCATGTTGCTGTTCATTTCATTGTTTATATGTACCAGTGTTCATGTTGCTGTTCATTTCATTGTTTATATGTGCCAGTGTTCATGTTGCTGTTCATTTCATTGTTTATATGAGCCAGTGTTCATGTTGCTGTTCATTTCATTGTTTATATGAGCCAATGTTCATGTTGCTGTTCATTTCATTGTTTATATGAGCCAATGTTCATGTTGCTGTTCATTTCATTGTTTATATGTGCCAGTGTTCATGTTGCTGTTCATTTCATTGTTTATATTAGCCAGTATTTATGTTGCTGTTCATTTCATTGTTTATATGTGCCAGTATTCATGTTGCTGTTCATTTCATTGTTTATATGAGCCAGTGTTCATGTTGCTGTTCATTTCATTGTTTATATGAGCCAGTATTTATGTTGCTGTTCATTTCATTGTTTATATGTGCCAGTGTTCATGTTGCTGTTCATTTCATTGTTTATATGAGCCAGTATTCATGTTGCTGTTCATTTCATTGTTTATATGTACCAGTGTTCATGTTGCTGTTCATTTCATTGTTTATATGAGCCAGTATTCATGTTGCTGTTCATTTCATTGTTTATATGAGCCAGTATTTATGTTGCTGTTCATTTCATTGTTTATATGTGCCAGTATTCATGTTGCTGTTCATTTCATTGTTTATATGAGCCAGTGTTCATGTTGCTGTTCATTTCATTGTTTATATGAGCCAGTATTTATGTTGCTGTTCATTTCATTGTTTATATGTGCCAGTATTCATGTTGCTGTTCATTTCATTGTTTATATGAGCCAGTATTTATGTTGCTGTTCATTTCATTGTTTATATGTGCCAGTATTCATGTTGCTGTTCATTTCATTGTTTATATGTGCCAGTATTTATGTTGCTGTTCATTTCATTGTTTATATGAGCCAGTATTCATGTTGCTGTTCATTTCATTGTTTATATGAGCCAGTATTTATGTTGCTGTTCATTTCATTGTTTATATGTGCCAGTATTCATGTTGCTGTTCATTTCATTGTTTATATTAGCCAGTGTTCATGTTGCTGTTCATTTCATTGTTTATATGAGCCAGTATTTATGTTGCTGTTCATTTCATTGTTTATATGTGCCAGTGTTCATGTTGCTGTTCATTTCATTGTTTATATGTGCCAGTGTTCATGTTGCTGTTCATTTCATTGTTTATATGAGCCAGTGTTTATGTTGCTGTACATTTCATTGTTTATATGTGCCAGTGTTCATGTTGCTGTTCATTTCATTGTTTATATGAGCCAGTGTTCATGTTGCTGTTCATTTCATTGTTTATATGAGCCAGTGTTCATGTTGCTGTTCATTTCATTGTTTATATGTGCCAGTGTTCATGTTGCTGTTCATTTCATTGTTTATATGTGCCAGTGTTCATGTTGCTGTTCATTTCATTGTTTATATGAGCCAGTGTTCATGTTGCTGTTCATTTCATTGTTTATATGTGCCAGTGTTCATGTTGCTGTTCATTTCATTGTTTATATGAGCCAGTGTTCATGTTGCTGTTCATTTCATTGTTTATATGTGCCAGTGTTCATGTTGCTGTTCATTTCATTGTTTATATGAGCCAATGTTCATGTTGCTGTTCATTTCATTGTTTATATGTGCCAATGTTCATGTTGCTGTTCATTTCATTGTTTATATGTGCCAGTGTTCATGTTGCTGTTCATTTCATTGTTTATATGTGCCAGTGTTCATGTTGCTGTTCATTTCATTGTTTATATGTGCCAGTGTTCATGTTGCTGTTCATTTCATTGTTTATATGTGCCAGTGTTCATGTTGCTGTTCATTTCATTGTTTATATGTGCCAGTGTTCATGTTGCTGTTCATTTCATTGTTTATATGTGCCAGTGTTCATGTTGCTGTTCATTTCATTGTTTATATGTGCCAGTGTTCATGTTGCTGTTCATTTCATTGTTTATATGTGCCAGTGTTCATGTTGCTGTTCATTTCATTGTTTATATGAGCCAGTGTTCATGTTGCTGTTCATTTCATTGTTTATATGTGCCAGTGTTCATGTTGCTGTTCATTTCATTGTTTATATGTGCCAGTGTTCATGTTGCTGTTTATTTCATTGTTTATATGAGCCAGTGTTCATGTTGCTGTTCATTTCATTGTTTATATGTGCCAGTGTTCATGTTGCTGTTCACTTCATTGTTTATATGTGCCAGTGTTCATGTTGCTGTTCATTTCATTGTTTATATGTGCCAGTGTTCATGTTGCTGTTCATTTCATTGTTTATATGTGCCAGTGTTCATGTTGCTGTTCATTTCATTGTTTATATGTGCCAGTGTTCATGTTGCTGTTCATTTCATTGTTTATATGAGCCAGTGTTCATGTTGCTGTTCATTTCATTGCATTGTTTATATGTGCCAGTGTTCATGTTGCTGTTCATTTCATTGTTTATATGAGCCAGTGTTCATGTTGCTGTTCATTTCATTGTTTATATGTACCAGTGTTCATGTTGCTGTTCATTTCATTGTTTATATGTACCAGTTTCATTGTTTATATGTGCCAGTGTTCATGTTGCTGTTCACTTCATTGTTTATATGTACCAGTGTTCATGTTGCTGTTCACTTCATTGTTTATATGTACCAGTGTTCATGTTGCTGTTCACTTCATTGTTTATATGTACCAGTGTTCATTTGCTGTTCACTTCATTGTTTATATGTACCAGTGTTCATGTTGCTGTTCATTTCATTGTTTATATGTACCAGTGTTCATGTTGCTGTTCATTTCATTGTTTATATGTACCAGTGTTCATGTTGCTGTTCATTTCATTGTTTATATGTACCAGTGTTCATGTTGCTGTTCATTTCATTGTTTATATGTACCAGTGTTCATGTTGCTGTTCACTTCATTGTTTATATGTGCCAATGTTTATTTCTTATAGGTGCCAATGTTCATGTTTGCTGTTCCCTTCATTGTATATTATGTGTGCCAGTGTTCATGTTGCTGTTCACTTCATTGTTTATATGTGCCAATGTTTATTTCTTATAGGTGCCAATGTTCATGTTTGCTGTTCCCTTCATTGTATATTATGTGTGCCAGTGTTCATGTTTGCTGTTCACCTCATTGTATATTATGTGTACCAGTGTTCATGTTGCTGTTCACTTCATTGTTTATATGTGCGAATGTTTATTTCTTGTAGGTGCCAATGTTCATGTTTGCTGTTCCCTTCATTGTATATTATGTGTGCCAGTGTTCATGTTTGCTGTTCACTTCATTGTTTATATGTGCCAGTATTCATGCTGCTGTTCATTTCATTGTTTATATGAGCCAGTGTTCATGTTGCTGTTCATTTCATTGTTTATATGAGCCAGTATTTATGTTGCTGTTCATTTCATTGTTTATATGTGCCAGTATTCATGTTGCTGTTCATTTCATTGTTTATATGAGCCAGTATTTATGTTGCTGTTCATTTCATTGTTTATATGTGCCAGTATTCATGTTGCTGTTCATTTCATTGTTTATATGTGCCAGTATTTATGTTGCTGTTCATTTCATTGTTTATATGAGCCAGTATTCATGTTGCTGTTCATTTCATTGTTTATATGAGCCAGTATTTATGTTGCTGTTCATTTCATTGTTTATATGTGCCAGTATTCATGTTGCTGTTCATTTCATTGTTTATATGAGCCAGTGTTCATGTTGCTGTTCATTTCATTGTTTATATGTGCCAGTGTTCATGTTGCTGTTCATTTCATTGTTTATATGTGCCAGTGTTCATGTTGCTGTTCATTTCATTGTTTATATGAGCCAGTATTTATGTTGCTGTTCATTTCATTGTTTATATGTGCCAGTGTTCATGTTGCTGTTCATTTCATTGTTTATATGAGCCAGTGTTCATGTTGCTGTTCATTTCATTGTTTATCTGAGCCAGTTTTCATGTTGCTGTTCATTTCATTGTTTATATGTGCCAGTGTTCATGTTGCTGTTCATTTCATTGTTTATATGTGCCAGTGTTCATGTTGCTGTTCATTTCATTGTTTATATGAGCCAGTGTTCATGTTGCTGTTCATTTCATTGTTTATATGTGCCAGTGTTCATGTTGCTGTTCATTTCATTGTTTATATGAGCCAATGTTCATGTTGCTGTTCATTTCATTGTTTATATGTGCCGATGTTCATGTTGCTGTTCATTTCATTGTTTATATGTGCCAGTGTTCATGTTGCTGTTCATTTCATTGTTTATATGTGCCAGTGTTCATGTTGCTGTTCATTTCATTGTTTATATGTGCCAGTGTTCATGTTGCTGTTCATTTCATTGTTTATATGTGCCAGTGTTCATGTTGCTGTTCATTTCATTGTTTATATGTGCCAGTGTTCATGTTGCTGTTCATTTCATTGTTTATATGAGCCAGTGTTCATGTTGCTGTTCATTTCTTTGTTTATATGTGCCAGTGTTCATGTTGCTGTTCATTTCATTGTTTATATGTGCCAGTGTTCATGTTGCTGTTTATTTCATTGTTTATATGAGCCAGTGTTCATGTTGCTGTTCATTTCATTGTTTATATGTGCCAGTGTTCATGTTGCTGTTCACTTCATTGTTTATATGTGCCAGTGTTCATGTTGCTGTTCATTTCATTGTTTATATGTGCCAGTGTTCATGTTGCTGTTCATTTCATTGTTTATATGTGCCAGTGTTCATGTTGCTGTTCACTTCATTGTTTATATGTGCCAATGTTTATTTCTTATAGGTGCCAATGTTCATGTTTGCTGTTCCCTTCATTGTATATTATGTGTGCCAGTGTTCATGTTGCTGTTCACTTCATTGTTTATATGTGCCAATGTTTATTTCTTATAGGTGCCAATGTTCATGTTTGCTGTTCCCTTCATTGTATATTATGTGTGCCAGTGTTCATGTTTGCTGTTCACTTCATTGTATATTATGTGTACCAGTGTTCATGTTGCTGTTCACTTCATTGTTTATATGTGCCAATGTTTATTTCTTGTAGGTGCCAATGTTCATGTTTGCTGTTCCCTTCATTGTATATTATGTGTGCCAGTGTTCATGTTTGCTGTTCACTTCATTGTTTATATGTGCCAGTGTTCATGTTTGCTGTTCACTTCAGTATGTGTGCCAACTTATTGTTTATATATGCCAATGTTTATTTCTTATATGTGCCAATGTTCATGTTTGCTGTTCCCTTCATTGTATATTATGTATATATATATATATATATAGTTTATTTCAAAATCCAATAGGCACTAAGGCCTTTGTGGTACAAATACAGACATGAAAATAACATGACAGACAATGTAACAAAAAAGTACAAATGCATAGTATACTTAGCAATTTTACACAATTACGTGTATGTGTATCTAGTGGAGAAGGTGATACAATTTTGAGTGAAATACTGTTGCTATACAACAAAATGCATATATAAACAGTAAATGTTCATCATTACAACATCAATCCGTATTACCTATTTGGAAAAAGGTACTCATTTCTTTTATTAAAAGCCTTATAAATAAAAATAGCTAGATTTCTTATTTGCTTTTTACATGTAGAATTAATCAAAGAAATGAACTTTTGCATATTTGGACGCATGAAATAATACGTTTTAATATAGTGTTTTCTTATGTCTGTATATAAGGGACATATTAAAACAAAATGGTATTCATCTTCTAAAGACTGGCACAATTTACATTTCCTATCATTAACCGGTGTTCTATTTGGTTTGCTCCATCGTCCAGCTTCTATCTCAAGTCTGTGTGATGAAACGCGAAGTTTAGTTAAAGCTTGCCTAAATTTCGATATATTACACATATTTAGGTAGGGTTGAAATCTAAAATTCTCTATACAATTATAAAATAAAGCTCTGCTTGATTCTTGCAATCTATTATGCCAGTTTTGTATAAAATTATCATGAAGTCTTTGTTTGACAACAAGCAAAAATAGTTCAACGTTTCCTACACTTTGTGCTAACCATACATCATGGAAACACATATTACACAAAAGATCACGTAATAGTAAAGCCCAGTTTAATTTATTCGGTTGGCCAGTTATGTCATTGATCATCATATCATAAACTATTTTAACATACTTATTTTCACTACTATGTAATATTTTGAGCCAGTACTTTATTATAATAAAATGCCGTTGAAATCAAAAGGATTTTCTACCCAACTCCCCATATATAAAATCATTTTGCGTTGTCTTCTTTACACTTAATATATTCTTACAGAATTTAAGATGCACTCTTTCTATTGCATTAGCTTTTGTAAAACCCCAAACTGCAGCCCCATAGTTCAAAATTGGCGTGATTAATTTATCAAATAAATCTAATCTGTGTTCAATAGATAACTCAGTAAATTTATATAGGCATTTGTTCATTTTAAATATAGCCTTTAAAGCCTGTCCTGCAAGTGTTGCCTGTGCATCAGTGAATGATCCACCCGTTGTGAAGACAATGCCTAAATAGTTGAACCTATTAACAATATCTAATGCATTATCATTTAAATGAAAAGTTAAATTTCTTGGTAATGAGCCACCCTTTTTAACCTTAGTTTTTGATGTATTTACAACAAGTTTCCACTTATTACAATATCCCGATAGCAAATTTAAACTAGTAATTCTATACTACTGTTTGCAAATATAACAATATCATCAGCATATAATACGAGAAATACTTTAAACATATTAACATTAATTCCTTCAATACCATGTTTTATAAATTCATCTTCAATATCGTTTAGAAACATAGAAAAAAGAAAAGGTGATAAACATTCCCCTTTTCTTACTCCAAGCATACATGTGTACTCCTCACTGAGTTCATTACAATATTTCACTCTTGATTTTACTGAAGTATACATAGATTTAATAACATTAAATATTTTACCAAGCACACCTTACTTTATTAGTTTGAACCATAAGTTGTCACGAACAACATAATCAAAAGCTTTCGTGGAGCGCTGTGGTCTAGTGGTAGAGCGTTGGACCCATGATCCAAAAGTCGTGGGTTCGATTCCCGTCATTGCCATATGCGTTGTGTCCCTGAGCAAGACACTTTATCTGCATTGCTTAGTACTGGTTCTACCCAGGAAGACATCAAGAGTGATTCAAATAAGTTCATAGAGCTTTCGTTACAATCGATGTAAAATAAATCAGTTTAAACTAAAAGCTTTCGTGAAGTCAACAAAACACAATACAATTGTTTACTCCTATTAATAAAATTAGTTATAAGCCCTTGTAACACAAAAATGTTATCTATTGTTCCCATGTTAGCTCTAAAACCGCCTTGTGCCTCAATAATATAAACACTATAATTTTCTGCCCAATCATGTGTGCCAGTGTTCATGTTTGCTGTTCACTTCATTGTTTATATGTGCCAGTGTTCATGTTTGCTGTTCACTTCAGTATGTGTGCCAACTTATTGTTTATATATGCCGATGTTTATTTCTTATATGTTCCAATGTTCATGTTTGCTGTTCACTTCATTGTTTATATATATGTGCCAATGTTAATGTTTGCTGTTCACTTCATTGTTTATATATTTGTGCCAATGTTCATGTTTGCTGTTCACTTCATTGTTTATATATAGGTGCCAATATTCATGTTTGCTGTTCCCTTCATTGTTTAAATATATGTGCCAGGGTTAATGTTTGCTGTTCACTTCATTGTTTATATATATATATATATATATATATATGTGCCAGTGTTAATGTTTGCTGTTCACTTCATTGTTTATATATATGTACCAGTGTTAATGTTTGCTGTTCACTTCAGTATGTATGCCAGCATCATTGTTTATATTGGCCAATGTTTATTTCTTATATGTACCAATGTTCATGTTTGCTGTTCCCTTCTTTGTTTATATGTGCCAAATTGCCAGTGTACATTTCTTATATGTGCCAATGTTCATGTTTGCTGTTCCCTTCTTTGTTTATATGTGCCAAATTGCCATTGTACATTTCTTAAATGTGCCAATATTCATGTTTACTGTTCACTTCATTGTTTATATATGCCAATGTGTATTTCTTATATGTGCCATTGCCAATGTTAACTTCTTACATGTGCCAATGTTCAAGTTTTTTTGTTTCCTTACACTATTTACTTGCGCCATTGGTCATGTTCACGTGTGGTTGGTCATGTTCACTGTTCATTCCAGTGTGTGTGCGGTTTGTGCAGACTCAGGACGACACTACGTGTTCATTCAGTGAAACTAAATGTGGCTCAACTTGCTGCTCAGGTATGTAGAGGTTTATAGCTCAGCTTGCTGCTCAGGTATGTAGAGGTTTGTGCTCAACCTGCTGCTCAGGTATGTAGAGGTTTGTGGCTCAGCTTGCTGCTCAGGTATGTAGAGGTTTGTGGCTCAACTTGCTGCTCAGGTATGTAGAGGTTTGTGGCTCAGCTTGCTGCTCAGGTATGTAGATGTTTGTGGCTCAGCTTGCTGCTCAGGTATGTAGAGGTTTGTGGCTCAGCTTGCTGCTCAGGTATGTAGAGGTTTGTGGCTCAGCTTTTTGCTCAGGTATGTAGAGGTTTGTGGCTCAACTTGCTGCTCAGGTATGTAGAGGTTTGTGGCTCAGCTTGCTGCTCAGGTATGTAGAGGTTTGTGGCTCAACTTGCTGCTCAGGTATGTAGAGGTTTGTGGCTCAGCTTGCTGCTCAGGTATGTAGAGGTTTGTGGCTCAACTTGCTGCTCAGCTATGTAGAGGTTTGTGGCTCAGCTTGCTGCTCAGGTATGTAGAGGTTTGTGACTCAGCTTGCTGCTCAGGTATGTAGAGGTTTGTGGCTAAGCTTGCTGCTCAGGTATGTAGAGGTTTGTGGCTCAACATGCTGCTCGGGTATGTAGAAGTTTGTGACTCAACTTGCTGCTCAGATATGTAGAGGTTTGTGGCTCAACTTTCTGCTCAGATATATAGAGGTTTGTGGCTCAACTTGTTGCTCAGGTATGTTGAGGTTTGTGGCTCAACTTGCTGCTCAGGTATGTAGACGTTTGTGGCTCAGCTTGCTGCTCAGGTATGTAGAGGTTTGTGGCTAAGCTTGCTGCTCAGGTATGTAGAGGTTTGTGGCTCAACTTGCTGCTCAGGTATGTAGAGGTTTGTGGCTCAACTTGCTGCTCAGGTATGTAGAGGTTTGTGGCTCAACTTGCTGCTCATGTATGTAGAGGTTTGTGGCTAAGCTTGCTGCTCAGGTATGTAGAGGTTTGTGGCTCAACTTGCTGCTCATGTATGTAGAGGTTTGTGGCTCAACTTGCTGCTCAGGTATGTAGAGGTTTGTGGCTCAACTTGCTGCTCAGGTATGTAGAAGTTTGTGACTCAACTTGCTGCTCAGATATGTAGAGGTTTGTGGCTCAGCTTGCTGCTCAGGTATGTAGAGGTTTGTGGCTCAACTTGCTGCTCAGGTATGTAGAGGTTTGTGGCTCAGCTTGCTGCTCAGGTATGTAGAGGTTTGTGGCTCAGCTTGCTGCTCAGGTATGTAGAGGTTTGTGGCTCAGCTTGCTGCTCAGGTATGTAGAGGTTTGTGGCTCAGCTTTCTGCTCAGGTATGTAGAGGTTTGTGGCTCAACTTGCTGCTCAGGTATGTAGATGTTTGTGGCTCAGCTTGCTGCTCAGGTATGTAGAGGTTTGTGGCTCAACTTGCTGCTCAGGTATGTAGAGGTTTGTGGCTCAGCTTGCTGCTCAGGTATGTAGAGGTTTGTGGCTCAACTTGCTGCTCAGCTATGTAGAGGTTTGTGGCTCAGCTTGCTGCTCAGGTATGTAGAGGTTTGTGGCTCAGCTTGCTGCTCAGGTATGTAGAGGTTTGTGGCTAAGCTTGCTGCTCAGGTATGTAGAGGTTTGTGGCTCAACATGCTGCTTGGGTATGTAGAAGTTTGTGACTCAACTTGCTGCTCAGATATGTAGAGGTCTGTGGCTCAACTTTCTGCTCAGATAAGTAGAGGTTTGTGGCTCAACTTGTTGCTCAGGTGTGTAGAGGTTTGTGACTCAACTTGCCGCTCAGGTATGTAGAGGTTTGTGGCTCAGCTTGCTGCTCAGGTATTTAGAGGTTTGTGGCTAAGCTTGCTGCTCAGGTATGTAGAGGTCTGTGGCTCAACTTGCTGCTCAGGTATGTACAGGTTTGTGGCTCAACTTGCTGCTCAGGTATGTACAGGTTTGTGGCTCAACTTGCTGCTCAGGTATGTAGAGGTTTGTGGCTCAACTTGCTGCTCAGGTATGTAGAGGTTTTTACTACAAAATGACAACAAATCTCAGGATTATTGGTATGCATTCTTGTATGATATGACTTACAAAATTAATGTAAATCTTGTGAAATTAAATTAAACATGCAAATAAATCAAAAGGATACATTGTATATAACCGCTTGGTCTTTTATATCCCATGCTATATATATATTATATATTTATATAAGCAGATTTAGTTTGAATTATAATCAGAGTTATGGGTTTTGGATTTTCTTAGAAAATACACATTTTTGTTAACCCTTAAAGGGACACTGTCCGTAAGTAAGCAGATATTGAGCATAACCAAATAACTGTCTGACTTTTTATTCAGTGAAATATATACATGAAAATATGAGCATAGACACTAAGAAGTCTGTAGTAATACATTCTTGAGTTTGAAAAAAAAAAGCTTAAATTATTATTTACCTTTTCTGCGATCACGTGACTTTCATTAGCGCATTAGGTTTTGACCATAGTATTTAGTGCGTAATATGTATAGCCCGCTTAGCTCAGTTGGGAGCTAGGTCGACCACTTTACGTTCACTATTATTACCGCAAGTGTAATTTTAGTTTGGGCTCCGAGTTCAAACGCTCGAAATGTTTTTTCTTTTTTTTTGTACCGCGATTGAATTCCGTCAAACAATCCTGCTTTAATTAGTAAATATTCAGTAATGTTTGGTGTGTAATGTGTGCGAACATAATTAGTGTGTGTTTTATAAGCTAAAAGTTACAGACAGTGTCCCTTTAACCCGCTACATTTATATAATGGACTGTTCTTTCTTTGAATTAAGACCATTCCATTTATGTGACAAAGGGGTGTTTTGGGAAAATGACTGATCAGCAGCCAAACATTGTAAACTCTGATCAGCAATGGACACAACAGCTATTATAGTCCTGCTTAGCGGGTTAAGGGTTTAATTTTGGTGCATGTTATTGTCAACTGATACTGAGGCATAAAAAGTTTGCTGACCCCATTTTTGGTGTGGACCCTACATATTTTTTTACACAAAAAAAGTTCAGTTTTATCTGTTGATAACCAGTTAAAATGTAGATGCAGATTGATAATAATGAATATCAACCAGACTTGGTGTGAACTTACTGATTTGATTTATTGAAAAAAAAGTCAATATGATTGTACGGTATAGCTGGGACGAAAATGACAGGGATCGATATCCATCAGAAGTATGCCAAACACATGTCGTTCGCTAGACGACTACTTCACTGTGCATGTCCGGTTGGGGAAAAGACTGCTCCTGCATAATCATGTTCATTTTTGTGCGAGAGTAAACTTTTTTTCTCACTTTAATCGTACCTATCGATGATTGCAAGTAATAATAGACATATTGAAATAGATTTTGCGGTAGTTTTGAATTGGGTTATGAATTTGCTTTTAACAAAAACTACACAAATTTTGAAAAAGGGGTTGCTCCTGCATAATCAGGTTCACTTTTGTACAGGGTAAACTTTTTTTTTCACTTTAATCGATGATTGTAAGCAATAATAGACATATTGAAATAGCGTGTGCCGTAGTTTTTAAGTGGATTGTGAATGTGGTTTCAATAAAAAAACTTCGTTTAACTTGGCCATTTTTCCACCAAAAACAATCTCCCTCATAGTCATATTAAATTTTGTACACGGGTAAACTTTTTTTGGGCACTTTAATCATACCTGTTGATGATTGCAAGTAATAGAAGACATATTGAAATAGTGTTTGCTGTAGTTTTTAAGTGGGTTTTTAATTTGATTTCAACAAAAAAAATGTTGTTTTTGTAACTTGGCCATTTAAAAAAAATCAAAAAAAGTCCTGGACTAAAAAGTCCTTTACATGGTTAAGCTTCTTTTTTTCACTTTAATATTACCTGTCGATGATTGCAAGTAATAAAAGACACATTGAAAAAGTGTTTGCTTTAGTTTTTAAGTGGGTGTATTAAAGAAAAATGTAATTTTTAAACCTTGCCATTTTGAGTTTAAACTTGCCATTTTGAGATATTTTATCGGATAAATGGTGATCTACATCTTAATTTGTTATGAAGGATCCCCAGGACGATCTCGCACCATAGGGTATTGTACACTAGCCTACGATGATCCCCAGGACTCGATCTCGCACCATGGGGTATTTATTGTACACTAGCCTACCATGATCCCCAGGACTTGATCTCGCACCATGGGGTATTGTACACTAGCCTACCATGATCCCCAGGACTCGATCTCGCACCATGGGGTATTGTACACTAGCCTACCATGATCCCCAGGACTCGATCTCGCACCATGGGGTATTGTACACTAGCCTACCATGATCCCCAGGACTTGATCTCGCACCATGGGGTATTGTACACTAGCCTACAATGATCCCCAGGACTCGATCTCGCACCATGGGGTATTGTACACTAGACTACCATGATCCCCAGGACTCGATCTCGCACCATGGGGTATTGTACACTAGACTACCATGATCCCCAGGACTCGATCTCGCACCATGGGGTATTGTACACTAGCCTACCATGATCCCCAGGACTTGATCTCGCACCATGGGGTATTGTACACTAGCCTACCATGATTCCCAGGACTTGATCTCGCACCATGGGGTATTGTACACTAGCCTACCATGATCCCCAGGACTCGATCTCGCACCATGGGGTATTGTACACTAGCCTACCATGATCCCCAGGACTCGATCTCGCACCATGGGGTATTGTACACTAGCCTACCATGATCCCCAGGACTCGATCTCGCACCATGGGGTATTGTACACTAGCCTACCATGATCCTCAGGACTTGGATCTCGCACCATGGGGTATTGTACACTAGCCTACCATGATCCCCAGGACTCGATCTCACACCATAGGGTATTGTACACTAGACTACCATGATCCCCAGGACTCGATCTCACACCATAGGGTATTGTACACTAGACTACCATGATCCCCAGGACTCGATCTCGCACCATGGGGTATTGTACACTAGCCTACCATGATCCCCAGGACTCGATCTCGCACCATGGGGTATTGTACACTAGCCTACCATGATCCCCAGGACTCGATCTCGCACCATGGGGTATTGTACACTAGCCTACCATGATCCCCAGGACTCGATCTCGCACCATGGGGTATTGTACACTAGCCTACCATGTGTCCTTGTCGCATTTTTTCACTTGTGATAAACTTGTCTAATAACAGATCAAGATCTAAATCATCAACAATTAACAAAATAGCCTTTTCGACATTCCATTTAATGTGAACGAGCAGCTTTGAAATGAGAGTGCTTTACAATTCAGATGATTTTAATAGAGAATTTTAATTTTGACTTATTACATTTCGAGTCTGTCAAAAGCTTAGGTAATTAAAAGTTTGTAAATTAGGCGACTTTAAAACCACGAAGAAATAAACAATAATAATGCGTTGTTTGAATTATCATTTACACGTTTGTCATTTTGATTTTTGATTTATATGTGATTGTGTGTTTGTTCTCAATTGTTAAGTTATGACAAGAGAATACATTAAACAAGAGATTTTTTTATTTCACACGATGCAAACCAATTAGCACAATGCAACTAAAATTGTTTTACATTTTAATCAACTCAAGATGTTGCCAGTTGTTAAAAAATATACATATTTGCGTTGTATTTTGTTTGCCGATTCGAGATTTTCTTTGTTTGAAAAAGCATCAACACCATCGTGATGAAGATTATTTATTTGACAATCATTTAAATTGTTATTAAAATTTGTTGTATAAAATTTATTCAAAAAGCATAAAATAGCATGGTGATTGCGAAATTGCTTTGAGAAAACGAAAATAGCGTGTGAAACTTGTTCAACTCGCGATCTTTCCCGTTTAATTAATCATTATTCGAAATAAAATAACGTTTCTAGGACGATGAATTGTTTGGCTTTCTCGTCATATACATCAGTTACATATTTATTGAATAACATCTGTACCATAGCCGAAAAAGAGACGCAGTTATTTGCGTAAACTCGTTAAGAAACAAAAAAATGTGTTTTATTTCGTTTCTATCTCGAGATATTGCCTATTTATTTAACCATTATTTGGAATAAAATTACATCAATAGAAAGGTTATTTATTTGGCTTTCTGGTGATATAAAATATTCCAGTTAAAGATGGATATGTAATGTCTGTTTGCAATGTAAATAGGTGTGCAGTCCCGCAGGTCTCCCGCTACCCTACAATAGCCTAGTCTTACCTGGACGACAAGTTATTTCAGAACATAACAGCGTTAGTACTGTGGTGTCATATCCCCGTCATGCGGAGTCCTGGGTATAGATATAAACATAACACTTATTTCTAGGAATGGCCACAACTCATGTTTGACAATACTCTCCTATATTTTCAGCTTCAGAAGAATGTGAAAAAACTGAAGGAAAATGCCACAGATTTTCCAGCAGGGTGGATTGCTCAGGTCCAAAGATAATTATTTACATATTAATTCAGGTTTTGAGGATTAACATTTGGAAAAATGAAGAACTTAGTAATAAATGATATTTTACATGTAGAAATTTATTAACCAACTGATGACGAGATATTTATATAACTTACCTATTTTGAGAATCCAAACTTTTTCTCTCTTTTTCTCTCTTTTTCTCCCTCTCTCTCTCTCTCTCTCTCTGTATATATAGACACAATATAAACAGCTTTAACCAGCCAGGGCAAATCCCGAAACTGGAGCGTCCAGTTAAGAGTTACAAACTCATAAGTCATTTTACGCATATTCAATCCTGTATTTTAAAAACTCGTCATTAAAACTGCTTTTAATTGGCACATATACATTATTATATGACCTAAACACCTTGATAGAGTTTTGGTTAATGTTTTTGCGTTACTTGGCAGGTTAGTTTCTTTAAAGAAAATGGATTATTTCCCCAAGAAGTATTTCCCTGAAAATAATTATAATAACTTCAGAGCTGACGGTTATGCTGATTATTGAATGTATATTTGTCTGTGCTGAATATGTTTTAATAATTTGTTTTATTCTTGTGTTTCTTTTCCAGACGGTTTGTCATATTGCTACAAGCCAACAATTTGCTGCGGTGTAATGACGTGTTGCCCGGCTGACTCCATGTGTTGTGGATATAACACATGTTGTCCGAAGGATGCTGTGTGTTGTGGGGTGTCCAAGTGTTGCGAGGCAGGTTCCACGTGCAGGAATGGTTTTTGTGAAAGCAGGTATGAAATTGTTTAATAGTGTTGATATGAACAGGGTCTTCCGAGGGCATTTAATAGCATATACCTCCTATCCCTTAATTCTAAAATCTAATTTCTCACTACTCCTTAATTGACCCCATTTCCTTTGATCTCTCCGCCCTATCCCTTAAAACACACATAAACGTGCAATATGCATTATACCTGTCTACAATTAGCTCCTTGTAGGCTATCCTGCTTAAAAGTCTTTCATTTACAGTTGAAACATACAGTCAAACTTGGATTAAGAGACCGGTCAGGGTAAAGATCGAAAGTGGTCTCTTAATACAGGTGGTCTCCTAAAACAGGGTCTAACATTGTTAGATTTCTTATGAAATATTAAAATGAATCTACGCGTTCCCCAGTCATATACTGAGCAAAAATAGAAACATCCCTCCCTGTTTAAGTAAAGATTTCCAGAAATCCAAAAGGGTTACAGTTATAAATCATAATCAAACATAAAGTTAAAACATTTGTGGATCGATATCAATTCACTAAATCTGGCTAGCACGAGTACTTTCAGAGTGATACCCTTGCATGTATTCGTGCAAATGGTGGTCACGCTCGTTATTAACGATAATTAATGCAGGTGACAAATTCTGAATTAAACTCAATGTCCTAAACGTTACATAACAAGTGTCTGATATTTTGTGATTTTTGATTTTGACTAGGTACACTATTCTTTTGAAAATGGTGCGTATTTTGGTAGCTTCTTTTTTCCTATCAGAGTTTTTGTAGCGGGTAGCATACTTTCACGAGACAATTTTACTGATTTTATGGAACAGTGACACCAGTTATTTACAGTTTTCATCCTTTGGTTATGGTTTTCATTTCGTCCTGTAATCATTTTAACGGTACAGTGCCAATAAGTCTTTTAGCTATTGCACAATTGCCAATGTTTTTCGGCGTGTATTGTAAGGGGCGAGAATAATGAAAAAAGAGAGACT
>JAWPHD010009838.1:0-99827 GCA_037043455.1 Cyrtodaria siliqua | reverse complement strand
TTGATTATGCAACATATTATGAAAACATTGCACAAATGTATGATTTAACCTTTATAAGTACTCTTCAAAAGTTGAATTTTAATTTTTTAGCAAGATTTTTTTGGTTTGTTTACTTTGTCAACCAATCAAAATTAAGAGATTCTGTGTAATAGCTCCGAATTTACCTGGAACTTTTTCCCAGCCCTCTGACTGGTTGGTAATTGGTGTAGTCTGATCTGTAATTCCGTTCTATATAAGTCACTAACACTCACGCTGTTTTTTCTCCAATACCTCATTTCTAACCGAGTGACGTAATTGGTCGGCATTTTCTGGTTTTAGTTACAGCGACCTTGACGTTAATACGAGTATCTTCAAATGTAATCCCATGCTTTATTTCCATATAAGCTACCTACACAGCACGTTTTGTTCCAATATGTCATTTCTAACTGAAGCTATTGGCCGGAAACCATATTTCTATTTATTGTGACCGCGATCTTGACCAGCGTGTACTCGAATGCTATCCCAAGTAAGCTACCTACACAGCAAGTTTTGTTCAAATATTTCATTTCTAACTGAAGTTTTGGGCTGGAAGTTTTTTTTTCTGTTTTAAGTAACAGCGACCTTGACCCCAGTGACCTCACATGCAATACCAACTTACACTCCATATATAGGCTGCCTACAAATCAAGTTTCGTTCCAATACATGAAGTTTTCATAACTGCTCGTGGTTCTGATTGTGTTTCATGTTGCACGCAATAGTTTCAATATTATTAAAATAAATAACGACCCAGTCAAATGGTACTAGTATACAAACACTTTACACCGAATAATCTGTATCACCTTAATTTTAAAACGGTCGGATTCCAGTCTATCACACGGAAACCAAACATTTACAACATCTAGAATGTTACATGGAATCCCAAAGAATGGCGAGATTGGCCGGCTACCAAGAGACGCAACCAATACTTAAACATGGGAAAACAGTTGTAAATTACAATATTTTTTATATCATAAAAATGCAAATTTGAATATAAGTATTAGTTTATTTAACATGTTATTTATTATGTATATTTATCATCAAAAGCTGTTATTTAAGAAACAGTTTCCAAACTGTACTCTGGATCTAATCTTTTAACAGGAGTTAAAGCCTACATCTACTATCTACTATTTGAAAGACCCTTAGATTGCAGAGAGCCCATTTCATCAAAATTTTATTTTAAATCTTCTTTTGAATATTGTAAAGAATTTTTAAAAACCTCCCCATTTATATAGTTTCTAATCGTGATATGCATTTTTTTTTCTTCTAAATAGTTTGAAAACTGTCTATATATAATAAATATTATGCATATTACATCTATATCTGTACGGTTTGTTGAGGGGTGGCTCACCCCGACCCTCACAGACCTATTACGGGGTAAATAAATGGATTATCATTAATTCGGTGATCGAAAGTAAAAAATAATAATTAAAAAAAAAATTAAAAAAATTAAAAAAAGACTACATGTACTATACATGCTGAGAGAAACGTAATTTTGAAGAAAATGGTTGAGTCAATTCCGATTGGGACCACAAACGACGCCGCAAGACGACTGACAGCAAAACCCGAAACAGTCGACACAATAACGCTGTCGTACGATGACGTCGTTTGTCATACTGCAAAGAAAATTCTCAGGGTTTCATTGGTCAATGCGCCGTAGACATGAGACCATGTATACGTCTCTAGACGTGAACATTTGACGATTTCCCCCATGGGTGCCTACTACCGTCAATACATACAAACAAAAATGACGGAGATTACACTGTTGATTCGTCGTGGAATCCGTCGACTGTTTCTTTCTTACCGCTTTTCTGCGTTTTCCATTGTGGGTAAACGTCTAACATAATGGTCTCACACCACAATTAATTTTCCCATATGGTTACTGTACAGCCTTTTCCAACATCTGAGCTTCAAAGCAGGGCAGCAGACATTGTTGTTGGTTTAATATCTTCAGTATAGCCAAGACCAGTAATTTAAAACAATAAAATACATAAGTTAGCCAGGTTGGTTTTTTTTCTCGTTCATGTTTTGTGAACCCTATGGAAAATACAAAATTCATACACTATCTAGCTGAATATGCGGTGCTTCGGTCAAACAATTCTGAAATTTGAATGAAACCTCATATCAATATGGGATTTTCTGTATCATCTGTCTTTTACATTGAAGATGTATACTAAAGCAAAGAAAACCCTATTTTTCAAATTAAAAATTGCCTAAAATTGAGAAAAAATAGAATTATTTTCTGTTTTCCTTTTGTCTCTAGTAGGTCCGTGAGCTTTCAGGGGAGATAATAGAGGTGTGAGACCTAATAGTAAGTAGTGTTGTTTGCCATTTCAAAGATAATAAAACACCAACATTGTAATAAGCAACGTTTTTTTTATTGCAAAACCCGCCAAATTTGGAGACAAGTTTTATTTATTCAAGCTCATTAAGAGCATCTGATATGACAAATTTATATTGTGCAGAAAACAGAACAATAACAAAACAATAACAAAACTACATGTATTTACATAACGGAACTATTTACATAACAATACACATAATCACATAACCATCACACAACCAACCTGAATGAAATGACTAGAATGAATAATGAGTGAATCCTAATTTACATGTTTAGTAATGTATTTTTGCTATCTAGTTTGTTGTTGTTGTTTTTCTTTTAACTAATAAGCATATCATATGGAGAATGATTGTATACATTTATATTACATAAACTATATATATGTGTAATGTGAATATATGTATATTTTGAGTTGAAAGAAACATTTTTTTCTATCAGTCTTTGAGCAAACCTATATCGAGTTATTTACAAGCTTTAAGAATGAGTTCACAAAATCTGGCTAATTTTAATAATTATCTTTACTATTCATTACAAGCTCATATTTAACAGAATTTGGATTTTCATAAAACTTGTAAAGTGTTTACAAATAAATAAATAGCGAAAATCATCACTCAAACAATGAGCATTACAAAGTGTACATGTGCGTAGATTTCTTTTTATGTTTAAATGTCTTCCTTTTTCTATAGGCATTTTATGATCCATGCAACTGAATTTACAAAAACCAAATGGCAAACTATTAAAATGCTGCTCAAAAACAAACAGTTTAAACATTTACCTAGACTAGGATATGTTGTCTGCTTTTTATCCGCTGCTCCCAACTAAATTCCATTATGTTTATTTCTCTCTTCGGGGCATTTCATTTTATTAGATACTGGGACCATACGCCGTACGACATGGCGAATACATTAAAGAAGGCTAACTCCATGTCCACCGCCATATGCATGCCATCTTCGGGATGGTTAAAATTTTGTGCTGTTGATTTTATGAATATTGAGTTGGGTTGAGGGGCTAGAGGGCGTGAGCGGTAGCTAGAATATTTCACTACCACTCATGAACAGTCTCAATAAAACCGAGACTGCAATATTTCGTATGTGTCGTGCTCGGCCGTTTCCAAAGGTCCATTATCATACTCTTTTTTTGTATATCACTATTCCAAGATTGAACAAATTGATCTCTTATGCGACTCTTAACTAATTTTCTACAATAATCTGGGCTAAAAACTTTCTGATCTAACCAGTAATTAGACATCCCAAGTTCGTTGAGTGACTTTTCAACAAATTGTATCCATGGAAATTTAATTAAGTTGTTTTTATGAAGACAATATGCCATTCTATATAGCAAATTGCATATTTTGGTTTCTTTAGCATTCATTAGTTTACACCAGTAATTAAGTATTCTACTGAAATCGGAAATATTCCAAGCTCACCATACAACATACAATTCGGTGTAGTTTGTTTCAAGTTTAGAATAAATTTACAGTATTTAGACTGAAATGTATATCTTCTATACCCCAGACCTCTGATCCAGACGAAAGTATGGACACAACCATAGCATCAAACAAATGTAGTTGCAAATCAATTGGTAACAACAATGTTGTGGCTTTATTAGTTAGGGAATACATAGCTTTTGTTGCTTGGTCCACTAATCTTTACTTAGTTTGACCAAAATAGCCATTAAATGCAAATTGCACACCAAGATAAGAGAAGCTATCAACAACTTCCAACACACTATCGTCAAAATAAAAAATTTGGAGGATCTCTCAAGCCTTTCCTGCTTTTACAAAATATAACACTTTTAGTTTTCGCAGAGTTCACTTTTAAACCCCAGGTTTTACAATAAACAGACATACTATTTAATGATAACTGCAAATCTTCTGCACTTCCAGCTAAAACAACAGTATCATCCGCATAAAGAAGCAGAAAAGGCTTTTAGTAACATAGCTGTTCAACCGGTTGAATTTATAATTTTTGATAATGATGCTACTAAAACCTTTAAAATAAAAGCTAGACATATTGAACTTAAGTGGATGAAAAACTTACAAACACCATATCCACTTGGCCTTAATGACAATATTTATCAAGAAGGAAATATTTCAAAAGATCACAATATTGACATTTCTTCTATATTTTCTATTCGAAAGCGTAAATCTAGGTCTCACGATCTTAAGCGTAATGGTAACATCAAACGTAAATCGCGTGTATTTATTTCTGTCGCTGATTTATTTTTAAACAGTGTGGAAAGCACTCTATGCTTTCACGGCTTACCTCTTTGTCCATTTCTTCACTGAAGTTGATCGACGAGGAAGCAGACAAAATTTTCATTCGTACAGATCCCTTGTATAACACTGCTTCCATAATTCAAAGCTACACACAACATGTTCTCCGACCTCATATTGACAAGGAGTCTGATCACGTCAGGCATTTTCTAAAACGACTATATATTAACAAAGGTATTGATTTTATTGACATGCCTAGTATGTTTCGAGATGCTCATGTAGTTGATTCTATCCCAAAATATTTCAAAAATTCCGAAAGTCCTGTAATTTGTTATAAGTACAAAAAGCCTATGAGAAATATTATTTCAACTACAACAAAATTGTTTCTGACCTTGATATAATAAATAACACTCCTAAGGAATGTGAAGGCAGTTTAGACAATTATACTATGTGGACTTGCTGTGAACTTTGTGAAGCACTCATCTTCCTATTAGATAATATTTTCGTCAGGTATGGAACCACCGTTTATAGACAAATTGTTGGTATCCCTATGGGTACGAACTGCGCACCACTTGTCGCAGATTTGTTTTTATTTTGCTATGAAAGAGAGTTCATGTTGAGTCTTTCACCAGATACCCAGGCAGATGTTATTGAAGCCTTTAATGACACCTCTCGGTATCTGGATGACATATTAAACATTGACAACCCTTTCTTTCCAACTATGGTTAATAATTTATCCTAAAGAACTTCAGCTTAACAAAGCTAATATATCTGATAATAACGCTTGTTTTCTTGATTTAGATCTCTCGATTGAAAATGGTGAAATAATTAGCAAAATCTATGACAAGAGAGATGATTTTAATTTTGACATTGTTAATTATCCCCCCACTTTGATGGGGATGTTGCGAGCAACTTCTTATGGGGTGTTTATGACTCAACTTATTCGTTTTTCAAGAGCTTGTACACGAGTTGAGGAATTTAATATTCGTAATCTTTGTTTAACTAAAAAGCTACTCAGTCAGGGTTACCGTTACCATTCACTTCGTAAAACCTATGCAAAATTGTATTATCGTAACCCTGATCTTCTTTCCAAATATAAAAGTAATTTAAGGACTCTTCTGCGACAAGGACTAGCACAACCTGACTTCTATGGTGATGTGATTTATAGACTTCGTAAGATTCTTGGTCATGATCACTTTCATACTATCTTTGTTAGACTTGTTAAAAAGTTTATCAATATAATTGAATTGGGGTTTTAAGGCGCACCAACACATGAAAAGGTTATATGGCGCCTAAAAGGCATGAACATGCCAGGCTCATCTTCCATGTACATCGAGATAAAATATGGAAAATGGGCCTAGAACCTTCTCACCCTGAACTGCAGAGTTGCTGCAAATTCTATCGTAGAAACTCCATTTACGCTGGAGCCACGTTATTTTTTTCTGCCACTGCTCTTTTGATGCGAGCGAGATAGCACCTGAAACAATGCAGGGATCATGATGAAGACCTTTAATGAACATGAACAAAAAATGATAAAAAGAACATGAATTTGGGGGGATTCTACCCCTCTGCCTATCCCTCCAAAGGGATCTGCAGTGGCCCTATTATTTTCCCCGTGACCAAACGGGCCCCCCGAGAACCACACGGGGCTCATCAATAGAGGTTATGACCCTCTCATTTTGCAACGTACTGCATGCTTGGTGTTGGACCCTTTTACAGTTCGCCACTACGCTTTCCTCTTTAATTGTACGATGACCGGACGGTCTGTGGACCCTATGATGACGCCTACATAAAGCCCAATGGGACGGTGGCGTTTGATGTTTGTCTATGATCTTATTTGTCATGCCCTTATAGACCGTGAGCCATACACTTTTTTGTTACCATCTCAAGGGACAAATTCTTACTAGTACCATGTTATTGAGTACCTTGTAGAGAAACAAAAAATCCATGATAGCAGTATGGACAGGGTAGCTGATTCCTGTTATTAGAGTTATCTCCCCCTTTTAAGCAAAACTCTTGTTTCTTTAAAAAATCGATTTCGCTGAAACTAGAAGAGATACGGGTCTAATATTTTGCATGTATTATAAATTTAGGGTCCTCTACCAAGTAATTATAAAATGGTGACCCCAGGGTCACATATGGCCCAGCCCCGGGGGTAACATTTTTTCATACAGTTTTATAGGAAATCTTTAAAAAATAAATCATTTTCTCTAAAACTGTAAGAGCTAGAGGTCCCATACTATGCATGAAGTATAAGCTTATGGTCCACTAGCAGGTATGTTAAAATGTTGACCCTGGGGTCATATCTGGCTCCGCCCCAGGGGTCATATATTTACATAGAGTCATATAGAAACATCTTTAAAATCTCTTCTTTAAAAAAACAAGAGCCAGAGGACTTCTATTTTGCATATTTTACAAGTTTACGGTTCTCTACCACTTTTGTTCAAATCGTGACTCTGTGTCCAACTATGGCCCGGTTCTGGGGTTATTGAATTGAATTGAATTGGGTTTTAAGGCGCACCAACACATGAAAGGTTATATGGCACCTAACAGGCATGAACATGCCACGCTCATCCTCCATGTACATCGAGATAAAATATGGAAAATGGGCCTAGGACCTTCTCACTCTGCAATGCAGAGTTGCTGCAAATTCTATTGTAGACACTCCTTTTACGCTGGAGCCACGTTTATTGTTTTTCTGCCACTGCTCTTAGTGATGTGAGCGAGATGGCACCTGAAACAATGCAGGGGTCATGATGAAGACCTTTAATGAGCATGAACAGAAAATGAAAAAATGAATATGAATGGGGGTGGGGGGGGGGGGGGGGTCCTACCCCTCTGCATGTGAAGGTGTGTTTGCAGTGCTTGTATTCTATCCCGACAACCACACGGGGGCGAGTCGTGGGGTGGGATGGGTGGTGGATTCTGGGGTTAAAGTTTTACAAAGAGTTATATAGGAAAGTCCATAAAATATTCTTTTTCTGATACTACAAGAGCTAAAGGTCTAATACGATGCATGTAGCATAAGAGTATCGATCTCTACCAATTTATTTTGTTCAAATGGTGATCTTATGGTCAAATTTCGCCCTGTCCCGGGGGTCACATATTTACATAGAGTTATGTAAGAACGTCTATAAACATCTTCTCTGAAACTACAAGAGCTAAAGGTGTAATAAGCTATATGTAGCCTAAGATTATTGTCCTGTACCAAATAATTAAAATGGTGTCCCTTGAATCAAGCCTGGAATCAAATTTGGCCCTGTCCCGGGGGTCACACTATAACATTGAATTATATAGGAAAACATATTCAGAAGCTAAATAATAGTTCGCATGTACCATAAGCTTATGATCCTCTACCAGTTTGTTCAAATGGCGACAATGGGGTCAAATATGGCCACTACAGGGGTCACAGTTTTACAGATTTATATATAAAGAAATTGTTGTTGTTTCTTAAAACATGAGAGCACTTTGAGACAAGGCGAGTGGGTCTCTTGTTTATGGCTTGAAGTTGTACACTTTTCATAAAATCATTTCAAAAGTTTTAAGCGAACTGAAATATAGAGAGAATGTGACTTTTGATAAGGTATTCCATTATGAAGACTTAACCATGTTTACAAATCGCATATTGAATAAATCCACGAACTAAAATCACAAAGTAGACCACTGCATTTTCGAAAAATTGCACAAAAAAAAAGAAAGAAAAAGAAAAGGCATTTTACGGTTTAACTGTTGGTTTTTAGGTGTTTGTTATACACATTTTAAAATAACCCGCCACATTACGACACAATTACACTACATAAACAGTTTATCAAAACTCTATCCAGGTGTTCATCTCAAATAATAATGCATATGTGTCGCTTAAAAGTATCTGTTTTTCATGGGTTTTTGTAATATCCGTTATTGAATAAGTGTAAAATGAATTGTCCATTTTTGTTTTTTTTGTCTGGCTGGTTAAAGCTTTTTATATTGTATCTATAGAGTTTTGATTCTCAAACGATGTAAGTTATGTATATACCTCGTGGTCAGTAGGTTTAGAAACGATGTACATATGTTGTAAAATGTGGCTGTTGTTGGCGGGATAGCTACTTTAACTGCAGTAGCACCTGTATGCCGGATATAGCTTTTAGAGTAAACATCACTAAACTAACCGTGATCACTAAATGTAATCTATCTCGATGCATTGGGTACCGATTTTTATCTGGAAGCGTTTAATTTTTTTTTATATCTTATATGTATGTTATATTGTCACATTAAGTTATATTATTTAAATCAGATGATATGTACGGAGTATTCTTAATTGTCCTGTTTTATCCCAAGGCTTTAATTGTCAAGTTTATCAAAACAGCAATGAGCTGGGCATATATAAGGCTTGCAGGCATATTGCAACTCGACATACATGAACGTGATGCTAACTTGCTAGATAATAGAGACCGTTGTGAACCCAGCTTCTTGGATATAACCTTTATGCCGGATTAACATGTTCTCCGAGTTGAACGGAAAAGACCGAACAAGTGCATATTTATAAAATGAAATCATGGTTTTATTATACTCCTATACCACAAGTTATTTAATAAATAAATATACCAAACAGCCAAAATGCATTTCAACAATTAAAACCGACTCTACCCACAGTTGTCAGATGTGGTCCTGCTATTTTTTCAGACTTTTTCGGAGTGAATGCAAAAACTCAAAGTCGGAGGAAAAAAGTGGGAAATTTCGATTTCCACCTTGAGTTTTTCGACTTCGAGTTTTTAACTTCTACTTCGACTTTTCGCATTCAACTTATTGCCTTCGACTTGGGCACGAAAGTTAGCTCAAAATTTAGAATTTCAATTTTGGCCCCCGACATTGACTTCAGAGTTTTAACATTCGACTTCGCCTACCTGCCAGATAAAAGTCTTAGCACAATATACACCAGCTATTGCACTCAATAATGATTGTACTTGTTCAAGTTTTTTTACATACTTCCGGATGACACCTTTTCAAAAGTTAATAAGTGTGTAATATATTTCTCTTTAAATTGCTTATACATGTATATTATCTGGGCTGATCATATAAAGCCCTGATATTATACACGACGTGGACGGGATAGTAAAGACGCTGCGTCTTAAGACTCACACCACTATTATCTCCCTTGAATACTCGTGCCCTACAGATGAAGGAGGTAGATAAAAAAATAAGTTCGCTTTTCTACATTTTACAGGATACATTGAGTTATCTTTACCAGGTTCTAAATCTACAGCAGTTTAGGAAGAGATCACAGAAAAATGCATGTTGATATAAGATTTCTAGCTAATTCTCCCTCATTTTACACATCATGGGTGTAGGAACCTCAAACGTGAAAAATGTCACAAATGTAAAAACGGTTACAAATGTAAAAAAAAAAGGTCACATATGTAAAAACATACGACAAATGTAACACGTTTGGTGACATGTGTAAAAAAAATAAAAGTGACAAAAGTGAAAAAAAAATGTTAACAAATGTAAAAAAAAAAGAAAGTTACATATGTAAAAAAAAAAAGAACACAAATGTAAAAATACATTTTGAAACGTTCATTTTTTTTTAGCTCTGTTGGTCAAAGGTCATGACCATGACGTGGTGCGGCGTCCGTCCGTCTTACCGTCCGTCCGCCCGTAAAATTTTGTCCGTGGCGACTTCTCCTCAGAGACCGCTTGGCCAATTTTGACGAAGCAACACATGGATAATAATTAAATGACTTGCTCATTAGATTTGCTAGCATTAGGTCCAAGATGGCCGCCATTACCATATATTATCAAAACCTTAAACAGTTTTCTTCTAAAGAACCAGTGGACAGATTTCGACAATTTTTCTTTTAAAATGATCGCCAACGCCTAGCCTATCAGATCTCTTCAAATAAAGTCCCTCGGATAAAACATGATCGTGCCCCGGGCGTCCAAAATTTGTATATTGAGATTTTACATGTTTTTCAAAGACTTATATGGGGGAAAAACTTTAAAAACCCTTCTTCTCTGAAACCACAAGGTACAGAGCTCTCACGCATTACATGTAGCATCAGTTTATATCTTCTACTAAGTTTGTCAAATGGTAAGCCTGGTGTCCAGTTTAGCCCCGCGCCAGGGCTCACAGTTTTACATAGGCTTATATAGGGGGGAAAATCTTCTTCTCTGAAACTACAAGAGCCAGAGGTTTAATATTTTGCATTAACTATAAGCGTATGGTCCTCTAACCAAGCCTGTTCAAATGGTGATCCTGGGGTCACATTTAGCCCCGCCCCAGAGGTCACATGTTTTACATAGACTTAGATTATCAGCTGATAATGAACACGGCACAATAATTCAAGATTACGTTTATTAGCAAACTAACTTTAAAGCACGAATGTGATATTGATCAAGTGCTAATGCACATCTGTTGTTGGACACTGCAAATGTTTCCATGAATGGTAATTGATCCTAATTATCACACTTACAGGGGACATCGCCTATTCAATTTCGATTAAATTATTAAATGAGGCTCTACCTATATACATGCTATTTTAATATATTAAAGTGACAGGATGTCATCTGGAAAAAGCAAAGGCAAAAATACACATACGACTAAAACCATGTGATTCAGTTTTATATTCAATGGACATAAGTATGCACTACATTAGGACATATTTCTGTGTTGTTTTAGTCAATTCTTACAAATATATATTTCTTATGTGCCCCCTCCCACCCACACACACCCGCCTTTTCCTCCTTTTTCCATCCGATCTTCAAGTTACCCCACACCTATTCCACCCCAAACCCGATTATTGTTTTTTACATATTTCTGTGTTATTTTTGTTTATCAATTCTACACCTATAGCTATGTTGCGCCCCAGCCCCAACCCCATCCCCCACCCATCATCACCACCACCGCAATTTTTCATGAACGGGCGGGCATCTGGGTAGAACCACCGACGTTCCGCAAGCCAGCTGGATAGCTTCCTTCCATAGAGATTCCTAGTGGACTCTAACCAACCACTCTGAAACGGACGCCCCGAATAAATTATAAAAAGGCGCACATAATTAAATTCCAGTTGGCAGCAGTACGTTGTTACTATGTGAACATTTGGAAAGCTGTTGAATGGAATGGCTGGCCGTAGGGTTGGGACTCTGTTCGAAGTCTTTGGTAAAAGAGGGACTGTCAGGATTCCAGTGTATACTCAGTTGTTGAACCCTCTGTAACCAATGCGGCGTCCCTGGTCGTAGATTATTTTAAAGCAGTTGAAGCTGCCCTTTGATAATTTAAAGGGCTCTATAAAGTTTTAATATTGTAGGGCAAATAGTTCCAAGAATGACATCCGATAAATATGTTTTCATGATCAGGTCAGAGTGACCTTGACATTTGACCTACTACCATGAACGCAATAGGGTAGTTGTTGCAAAAAATGGATACTACATGTATTTGTATGTTTCAAGATTGAAGGTATAATAGTAAATAAATTACAGCTCAAGAGACGTTTTTGGGTTGATTGGGTTAGTGTGACCTTAACCTTTTTGACCTACTGACCCTAAAATTAATACTTTAACACGGGTATTATTTCTGTAAGTTTCAAGATGGCCTTATACTTACAATTTACAGGTTGGAGAATATTTCTCAGGATTCGGCAATTGTCAGTTCCAAGTGTCCTTGGTGACCTACTGAACCCCAAAACAATAGGCTTCCTCCTCTCACAGACAATGCACACTTTTACTACCCTTAAGGCCAGATTGTATACTTTTGAAGTTGTCATGTGGAATGCTTATGTGCATAAAAGGTCATGGTGACCTTGACATTTGTCTTTCAATCCCCAAAAGCAAAAGGGTTCCTTCCCTTACCAAAGACAATTTGCCTATAAAGTTACATGAGTTACATGAGGTTTTATACTCCTGGAGTTATCACTTGGAATATGTATACCTCTATGAGGTTATTGTGACCTTGACCTTTAACCTAGTGAACTCAAAATCAACAGAGATCCTCCTCTGACCAAGGGCAATGTATCTATAAGTTTTAAGATCAGTGTCGTGTTTTTGAAGTTATCACGTGGAATAAATATAGCCACATGAGGTCACCTTCACCTTTAACCTACTGACCCCAAACACAATAAGTTCCACTTCTCACCAAGGACTATGTACCTAAGAAGTTTCATGAGTGTAATGGTTTCAGTTATAGCTTGGAATGCATATTTCCATACAAGGTTATGGTGACCTTGACCTTTGACTTCCTAGACCCCAAATCAAGTGTTCCTACTCTCACCTAGGGAAATATACATGACGTTTCTTGATGGTGGCTTTTGAAATCATGCTACATAATTCGTATTTCCATAAAGGCATGGTGACCTTGTCCTTCAACCATCCAAAATAATGAGGTTCTTTCTTTCTACAAGCGCAATGTACCTGTTTGGGTGTTATAGTTTCAAAATTGTCGCCTGGAATGAGTAATTGTTTATGGATGACCCCATACCATTCGCGTATAAAAAAGTACAAGAGCGATAACTACCAACAGTGTATTTTCAGACGGTAGAATAGCCATTTCTACTGAGACATAGTGAAAGCGAGGGCTCCTCATTGAAAAGTTAAATTGATTCTAAAATAGATAATATTTTTTTCAACAGTTTTATCAATTGAATGTACATGTCATTATAACTTCTACCAGGAACCTACTTTTCTTAACTCCCAGTTTCTTTCTGCAATTCTGAAATAGTTTGACTGTTTGGGGGGAAATGAAAACCAAAAGAATAGTTTTACCATATAAAAAGATTTATTCCAAAACATTTTTTTTCATAACAATTCCATCGAATTTCATGTCATGCCTACACAGTCTTGATCAACATGAAAAACACGATCATTCTGTCAACTACTTAGACTAGATGGGTGCCTTTTGGTGCACGTGTCGCCTGTTCTAGAAAGTATTTAAAAAGCATTCATCTAAGGATCATCCATGTGAAGTTTGGTCAAGACAACTGACAACACGAAGAGTGATTCCAATAGATCACTTTCCAATAGATCACCTTGAGCCTTCAGCTCAGGTGATCTAAAAAGGACATGGGATGAGGATCATCGTTTTGATGACCTTGACTGCGATCTTTACTTATTTCTTGTAGCTATGTGGCTTGAGTCATCATGTGTAAGTTTTATGAATAAGTGAAATTATGCAATAATACCTGATTATATAATTTGACTCTAGGTTAACATAGTGCCTGTACTTAGCAAAAACTGAACGATGCCTTCATATTTGTTGCCATAGTAAAATTAACACATACTCATATGTCTCTATTTTTTTTTTTGAAAAGGCAAGACAAAAAAGGCAACACTAAAACATCAACAAAAAGCAAAGCAAATGTTCCACAGAATAATGCATTTCATTATTAAAGGGACTGTTGGTGATTTTCAAGTTTAGTACGAACGCTTTAAAGACACATTTCCCAACGCTACTTGGTCAGTGAAAAAGTATGGGAAGCTTGAATATTTACAGCCAGCGCGCTTCATGGCTGATCAACTCAGGTATATAAATTGAGGACACTCTTAGTTTTTTATTTTTATAGCATTGCTATATTGAGGGTAAGAATAGCTGAGATGATCTAAAAATAGGCTCGAAATATGTCTTTAAGTCTTATCCTTGAATACAAGTACAACAAGAGGTCAATGACCTCGAAGCTCTACTGATAGCTAGATCAGCATTCCTGTGAAGTTTCATAAATCTGTCAAGTGGGTTCACAGGTTTTTACTATATAACTCTATGTTAACAAAGATGACCACTGGCAGTCATGTTAAATGTCAACCATGTCATGCTGATCATTTTATAAAAAGTCCCATATCAATATCACTTACAGTTTTCAAGAAGTAGTCGCTACAAACATTTTTTAAAACATCTATTTTTAGCCGTGACGGCCAACTTGAATTTCCGGTCGACCTGAAATTTTGCTAGGATCAACTAGACATCGAATGCAACATTTCTGTGAAGTTTCATGAACATCCGTTAAGTAGTTTCAGAGGAGTATAGTCGCTACAAATGTTTACTATACAAACTCTATGTAAACAAAGATGGCCACTGGCAGCCATGTGTAACGTCGAACAACATCATATCATGATGATCATTTTAGAAAAATCTCATATCAATATCAGTTACAGTTTTCAAGAAGTAGTCGCTATAAACTTGTTTTTTAAAGCTATTATTAGCTTTGGCGGCTATCTTGGATTTCACATCAACGTGATATTTTGCTAAGTTCAACTAGACATTATGGACAATATTCCTGTAAAGTTTCATGAAAATACATCTAGTAGTTTTGGAGGAGTAGTCGCTACAAAAATAGTTTAGGGACGGACGGACGACGCACCACGTCATGGTCATGACCTTTGATCAACTAAGCTAAAAAAAATAACATTTATTATTATATAACCTATAAATAGACGCGTTTTCATTGGCTAAAAAGTAATTTTTTAGAAAAAATATCTAGCGATATTGACCTGTTTTTTTGATATTGACCTGTTTTTTTGATATTGACCTGTTTTATATAATTGTTTTTTTGATATTGACCTGTTTTATATAATTGTAAATTGAGGGTTATATAATAAAACAGTTATGGACTTTTCAGCTGTTATACATGATGTTGATATGTACCAAAAAATCATTATTGACCTCGGCTATCGCCTCGGTCAATAATGATTTTTTTGGTGCATATCACATCATGTATAACAGCTGAAAAGTCCATAATTGTATAATGTTGCATTTTTACATTTGTGTTCTTTCTTTTTTTTACATATGTAACTTTTTTTTTTTTTTACATTTGTTAACTTTTTTTTTCACTTTTTTTTTTTTTACATATGTCACCAAACGTGTTACATTTGTCGTATGTTTTTACATATGTGACTTTTTTTTTTTACATGTGTAACCGTTTTTACATTCGTGACATGTTGCACGTTTGAGGTTCCTACACATGGGTCTAATCACCACGAGGTTGTATTTTTGTCTAAATTTTGATAGGTGCACGCAAACATGAAATTAAAAACAGTTCAATCTGGTAATATTTGTTAAATGTGTTTTAAATTGCAGATGTTGGATCAATGAAGAATTTAAGCATAAATACATATTGTAAAATCTGTTTATCTCTATGCCACGAACAAAAACATTACAATTGGACCTTATGGAAAATTAGTTGTGGTGTGAGACGTAAAACGTTCTCGGCTCTCACCGCTGCATATTCACTGGGAAATCTACGTGTCAAGTGAGAAAATGTCGATTCTTACGGATGGCGGGAGGTATACAGTACTGGTTCTACCCTACCCCTGCCCCCGCCCCACCCCACCCACAAAAAAATAATGGAGTGGTCTGCCCCTACCACAAAATATGTCGACCTTCATCTCTGGCGTGGGTAAAATGTGAAACAAACTGTAGAAACGGAGTAAAATGCACTTTATTTAAAGTTTGAAAAAAAATACTTAGTGGTATGGCTGATAAAATCGTGATTATAATAATAATAATAATAATGTATTATAATAAGTTTATTTGCGTCTCATTGCTTACATACAATTACACATATATACATATTAACACACAAGATAAAATGCAAACATCATTCTTTACAGAATTAAAAGAGACGATGATTTAAATATATTCACAGGCCATATGTTAAAATGACTAAAACATTTTAAAGTATACACAGAAACTTGCATAGTAGTCCAATGGAATAACAACACTACCATTAAGTAAAATATACAATATAACGCCAGTTATGAGTTTATCACTAAGTATTGGAATAATTTACTCATTTTGTAAACGTTTTAAAACATGCAATGCCATTGTTAATCACGACCCCTGACTATTAAGTATAAGCTGATAATAATCAAAAATCTAAAAGTTTATTAAAACTGTTTAGATAATCCATGGCGTTTACAAATATGGTAGAAAAAGGGCAAACTTAAATGATATCTTAAAACATCATGTATAATCTCAATTCAGATTTAAAGAGAACTGATTAACAAGAGCAATTTAAGACAGTATGAACTACACTCAGTACCGATTAACAATAGCAAGGTAAGCCAGTATGAACAAAAATTAGTATAACAGTATAATGACATGGAAAACTATACTCTGTAAAAAATGTTTTGGACCATGGCAGTGTTCGAACCCGTACAATGATCGCTGAACCATGACATTCGACCATAACCCTTATTATCTCATTTGATAATTCACAATAGATCAACAATCAACAATAATTATCGTTTACAATGAAAGTTTGCGAAAAAATAATAATATATTTATTGGTTACTCGAATGTGTCCGTAACTGTTACTTTTTATGGACTTTGCAACATTTTTTACAGACGCTTTGTGTGTTCGCGATATTTTTTTTAAAATCAAATCTTGTTTGGAATTTAATGTTTCTGGTACCAAATTAACCGGGTAGGGTAGATCTTGGTTACTAAAAAAAGATACGTACATTCTGTCCACTAGTTTTATCTTTATATGACTTTATATACCCTGGTCCAAAACTTTTTTTACCGAGTATATGTCTAAAAACTAAAGAGTTAGGGGCAATCTTGATATTTTTAAAACGCTCGGCGTCCCGTTAGTTTTTCTACATAACCTGAATATTCGTGTTTAATTATGAATAATATTTGAAATACTTAAAGTATATTATGTTTTCATATTTCAAATTGTTGAATAGTTTGCACAAATGATATATTAGAAATGTGGTATAATAATGAAGATGTGTTTGTATGGTGTTTTACGTCATTTTCAACACATGTAAGATTATATATGACGGTCGATTTATTGTGGTGGAGGCAGACCACCCACTTTTCCTGGGTAGAACCAGTACTGTACAACTCCCGGCATTGAATCCCACTGGGAGCTCGACTTGTAAAAGTGAGGAAGTGTCGATTCTTACGGATGGCCGGTGTACAATACTGGTAGTGAGTGGTCTGCCTCCACCACAAAAAATTGACCGTCATATATAACCATACATGTGTTGAAAATGACGCACAACACCATATAAACAAAACATGATTGCGTGAAGAAATAAACAAAATGTGCATCAAAATTGGGCTCGTATGAACATGTAACGATGCAAAATTTATAAATAAAAAAAAGTAATAAAAATTGGTCTACTTGAGCTGTGCATTACATTCTAGAATAATAAAATGAGACCAAATAATGCCAAATAATATATAGATTTTAATTACCACGAGTTTTTCAATAGGGTATTTCTATCCCCGAGTGAAAATACATCCGCATAAACAAACGAGTGCGCCAGCTATTCTAGTTCGTCTGATATGTTCGACTACGGTTTAAATAAAAAAAAGAAACTATATCAATCCTAGTTCGTCTGCTATCAGGTCACGAGTTCATATTAAGACTAGTTCATCTGGTACGATTTCAGACCACAGGTTAATATCAATACTAATGTGTCTGCTAATTCAGACCACGGGTTAATATCAAACCTAGTTCGTCTGATAATTCAGACCACGGGTTAATATCAAACCTAGTTCGTCTGATAATTCAGACCACGGGTTAACATCAATTCTAGTTAATCTGCTATGTCAGACCACGGGTTAATATCAATCCTAGTTTGTCTGCTAATTCAGACCACGGGTTAATATCAATCTTAGTTCGTTTGCTAATTCAGATCACGGGTTAATAATATTTATTCAAAATACAAAAGACAGTTAGGTCCATGAGTACACAGGTGCAACACAATACATTATATATACACACGGCAATAAATGGCAACATATAAAGTCTATTTTGTCACATATTATTTTTTGTCATACATTTTCTCCATTACTCACTTACTAAGAAGTGTTTCAGTTCAAGATTCGTTCTCTTGGGAGGGTAAAAGAGTGATTATTTATATATACTTCAACATGCAATGCATGGTTTTATACATACATATATGTATCCTAGTTCGTCTGCTAATATAGACCAAGGGTTAATATCAATCTTAGTTCCTCTGCTTAATCGGATCACGGGTTAATATCAATCCTAGATCGTCTGCAAACAGACCACGGGTTAAAATAAATCCTAGTTCGTCTGCTAATTCAGACCACGGGTTAATAGTAATCCTAGTTCGTCTGCTATGTCCGATCAAATGTTAATATTAACTCTAGTTTGTTTGCTACGTCAGACCACGCGTAAATACTAGTTATTCTGTTATGTCCGACCATGGGTTAATATACTGAAGCGAAAAAGAAACGCAACTCGTGTATTTCCGCTATATATTGTATGTACAATATGCTGCTGTTTATCGAATGGTACATGGCTACGTAAGACCTTTCCTTTCCGAAAAAAAGACTAAAACAACAAATAACACAGCAAATAGTATTCATTCAAAATTTCATTATTGACAGAGTACTCGTTTGGATCAAGCATGTGAGCAAATTTAGGATGCAACATTTTGCAAACTCTTTACGTTAACTACAGTACTGAAATGGCTCAATTTTTCAAATAGGAACTTCAACATTTATGAATTTCTTGTTACAAAGTGTACTGTGATTAAAACGTCTACAACATCACAGTTGTGTCCTTTCTCTAACTACTGTAACTTTTTGTTTACAAAGCATCTTCGGATGTCTTTGGAATATTATGTTGAATTAAGTGTGCAGTATATACAGTATATAGCGGAAATACCCGAGTTGCGTTTCTCTTTCGCTTCAGTATATTAACACTAGTTCATTTGCTATGTCAGCCCACAGGTAAATACCGCATGTTGTCGTCTGCTATGTCAGTTGTTCCTTTCCATTAACAAGTGCTCATCCATCTGTAACATCGAAGCCTCGTGCACTGAACACGTGAACGTAGTAACTGCCACCATTCCACACAACCGCCAGGAACATGAACGCGAGTTTTGCACAGTGAGCAGGGAAATACGAGTACAGGACCAGTGGCCCGAGGAGGGATGATAAACAGAACAGCCAGTTGATTCCGTAGTAAGTTATACCTTGTCCACTGAAATAGGCAACACCATAGACATACATACACTGGCAGTTTATTTTATGTAGGATATGTGTTATGTGATTTCCTGTTAGATCGCCATTTGTTATGTAGTAATATATACAATAAAATTTAATTCATAATTTTCCATTATAGAGATGTTGAAGTTTTATCTTATTTTCAGAAGGTGATAAAATTTGTGTTACTCTGCTTTTATCCTTATGTTCTATACTAAAATAAAAATCTTTGGCAGAGTAAAATGACGATAATTTTCAAGCTTTTGATTTGGAAAGATAACATATATTGAATCAATTTGCATGAATGTGCATGAACTATGCAGTGTTTTAAAATAATACCGTAATTTTAACATTAAACTTGGTTGAACATCACGGATAAATACCGAGTTTATCACCTACGAGAATGTATTGGTATGTCTTATTTCTGGTCATTGATTGGTCAGTTTTTTTGATGATGCTCTATCAAAATTACGAATTAATAGGAGTATACCAATTTTATCTTTGTTACTCTTTCCATGTGGTGTGTTTGTGGCTAAGAAAAATTAGGTGCTGATAAAACAATTGGTATTAAACAAAAACTCCTCTAAAACGTGTAAAACTGGTGATCCCTCAACTAATGTTATCGAGGCACAGATTATATATGTCCGGTGCATCGGGGTTATTTTTATCGGAGAACCGGTACATATAAATACATAGTAAATAGTAAAGTTTAGAGGTTAACCTGTTTTTATTTCACACCTCTATAATTCTAACCAATCTCTTTCTGTCTTTTTAACCATGTGACAATCCTATATTTCCACTATTGTACTCAATCTGGTATGTAGAGTCCCGAAATCTATATTCAATAGATAATACTTTGTACTATGAGAAGATAACTCTAACAGTTAAACTATATGGGTCATCACGATTTATCTCCCTTACCGCTATGAACAAGGATGACGGAAGAAGTTGAATATTGTATCTCCAAAATACACATTCAAACATTACAAAAGGAAGAAAATCAAGTTGGAATTAAAAGTTAATATAGAAACTACAAATACAAAGCTTGGTTGGAATTACAGAGATGTGAAATAAAGAGGTCATTTTACAGTGCTGAATACAATACTGAATTGAATTAGACTCACCCAATATAATTCAGTATTGTACTCAACACTGTAATAGTTTCATAATAGCCATTTTACAAATTTACCGTTGCGTCGCAAAAATGCTTGAGCAGTAAATAAAAGAAAATAATGACAAAATGCAAAGTCGACTTACACGGGTCCTTCTAGACACTTTAGCCCTTCATATTTGACTGCCAAGTAACTGTAGCTTGTTACATACGGGTCTTTTGGTCGAACAACTACATTGACTATCAAACAGTACAGCGCCTGAAAACAATGAAGATAAAATGGTTTGTTCTAGTATGGCCTGTAACAGATTATTTGATTGAAAAAAAAATTAAATGCATTTCAGTCCGTCAAAGGCATATATAGGGTATTAGTCTTTAAAGTTAAAGGGAATGTAGCCACATAGCCAAACCATCTTTATTCTTGAGAGTTTTAAATCACTCTGTAAAAACGGATATGGAAGCGCCATTTTGAGAGCTATGACATCATAGTTTTAAATGACCGTGCTTTGTATGGAATATTTATGAATAGGACAATTTACTGATTTACTGAAATCTTTTTACAGCATATGTATAGAAAAAGGTAATAATGCATTATATGACTAGTATAGGATTTTGCATTCGTTTTCAGTGATTTTCTTTGCTTCAAAGAATATTTTTCAATATGCCAGATATGGTAATTTAGATATATGACGTCATAGTTCTCAAAATGGCGGCTCCCATATTCGTTTTAGAACAACCTCCAAATGGTCGTATCTTCTGTGTTTATCACCCAATTTTGATAATTCTTTCACACTTTTCCGAGGTTTTCAGAACTTAGAATAATAATGATTGTTTGGCTGTGTCACTACAGTCTCATTAAATTCATTGGCAACGACTCAAACATGGCAACTTTACAAGATCTAGTGTATAGTAATCCAACAAGGCAGCTTTATATACTTCTAGCGTATAATATTCAAACATGCCAGTTGTATATACATCTAGCGTATACTATATACTTCTGTGACATACTTTTCAAACAATTTTAGACTTCTATTGTAATCAAACATGGCAGATGTATATACTTTTAGAGCACGGTATTTATACTTCTCGTGAATAGCATAAACGTATGGTGACTATATACAATTCTAGTGTATAATGTAAAAGCATGGTGACTATATACACTTCTAGTGTATAATATAAAAGCATGGCGAATATATACGCTTCTAGTGTATAATATAAAATCATGGGGACTATACACCTCTGGTGTATAATACTTCTAGTGTATAATATAAAAATATGGCGAATATATACACTTCTAGCATATAATATAAAAGCATGGTGAATATATACACTTCTAGTGTATAATATCAAACAAAAGGAGACTATACACTTCTAGTGTATAATATAAAAGCATGGCGAATATATACACTTATATCATATAATATAAAAGCATGGCGAATATAATATACACTTCTAGTGAATAATATAAAAAAATGGAGACCATACACTTCTAGTGTATAATATAAAAGTATGGTGAATATATACAATTCTAGTGTATAATATAAAAGCATGGTGAATATATACACTTCTAGTGTATAATATAAAAGCATGATGACTATATACACTTCTAGTGAATAATGTAAATAAAATGGAGACTATACACTTCTGGAATATAATATAAAAGCATGACGACTATATACACTGCTAGTGAATAATATAAAAAATGGAAACTATACACTTCTAATGTATAATATAAAAGCATGTTGAATATAGACACTTCTAGTGTATAATATAAAAGCATGACGACTATATACACTTCTAGTGAACAATATAAAAGCATGGCCACTATACACTTCTAGTGTATAATATAAAAGCATGGCGAATATATACACTTCTAGTGTATAATATAAAAGCATGACGACTATATACTTCTAGTGTATAATATAACAGCAATGCGAATATATACACTTCTAATATATAATATAAAAGCATGGCGACTATACACTTCTAGTGTATAATATAAAAGCATGGCGAATATATACACTTCTAGTGTATAATGTAAAAGCAAGGCGACTATACACTTCTAGTGTATAATATAAAAGCATGATGACTGTATACACTTCTAGTGTATAATATAAAAGCATGGTGTTTATATAACTTCCAGTGTATAATATAAAAGCATGGAGACTACATAAACTTCTATGTATAATATAAAAGCATGACGACTTCTAGTGTATAATATAAAAGCATGGCGACTATACACTTCTAGTGTATAATATAAAAGCATGGCGAATATATACACTTCTTGTGTATAATATAAAAGCATGGCGACTATACACTTCTAGTGTATAATATAAAAGCATGATGATTATATACACTTCTAGTGTATAATATACCACTCTAGTGAATAATATAAAAGCATGGCGACTATATACACTTCTAAAGTATATATAATATAAAAGCATGGCGAATATACACATCTAGTGTATAACTTATATTACAGGTCTTATTATGTTTAAACACTTATTTAATATGAGCCTGAACTCGATTTAATTCGATATTGTTACTTATACATCGTTTACTTACCGAGTGGCACATGTAGCAACAAAGTGGAACTGCATACAACCACACAAGATCAAAGTCAGGCATCTCCGTTACAAATGGCTGGTACCACATTAGTGACGAATCGACTGGAAACCAGCGTATACTGAAGAAAATAAATATAAATATAAATAAAACAGTTGATTGCACAAACAATTAAATAAATTAAGTATACCCAGGACTCTGTATGCCATGGTGATAGTCATCGTCTAGTAAACGACAAACGGAATTGTTTGGCGTACTTCTGATGGAGACCGATCTCTGTCACTTTCTTTTCAGGTATACCCTTGCGTGTTTTATAAAATAAAATATTTTAAGAAAAGGAGGTACCTAAACTAAACGTCTTCAATATGCAACATGTGCTATGTAATCCTCTGTTAAACAGAAACACTTTACTTCTTTTTCAAACTTTGAATTTGATGCGTGACGAGAGAACCAATTTGAGTGGTCTTCATTATATTAACCCAAATTTGATGCGTGTCAGACGAGAGAAGCAATTTGAGTGGTCTCACTATAGTAACCCAAATTTGATACATGACGAGAGAACCAATTTGAGTGGAGTCTTCGCTATATTAACCCAAATTTGATTCGTGACGAGAGAACCAATTTGAGTGTAGTCTAGGTATATTTACCCGAATTTGATGCGTGACGAGAGAACCAATTTGAGTGTAGTCTAGGTATATTTACCCGAATTTGACGCGTGACGAGAGAACTAAATGGAGCGTAATCTAATGTATACTTGCCCGAATTTGACGCGTGACGAGAGAACCAATTTGGGTGTAGTCTACCGCATCTTTACCCGAACTTGAAACATGACGATAGAAACTAAATGGAGTGTATTCTAACGTATAATTAATCGAATTTGACATTGACCAATGTGAGTGTAGTCTACTGTATATTTTACATGAATTTGACGCGTGACGAGAGAAATAAATGGATTGTAGAAATAAATGGAGTGTAGTCTAACGTATACTTACCCGAACTTGACGCGTGACGACAGAACCAATTTGAGTGTAATATATCGTATATATGTATATACTTACCCGAATTTGATGCGTGACGAGAGAACTAAATGGAGTGTAGTCTGACTGATACTGACCTGAATTTGACGAGTGACGAGAGAACCAATTTGAGTGTAGTCTACCGTATACTTACCCGAATTTGATGCGTGACGAGAGAACTAAATGGAGTATAGTGTGACGGATACTTACCCGAATTTGACGCTTGACGAGAGAACCAGTTATTGTGTAGTCTGCCGTATATTTACCTGAATCTGACGCGGGACGAGAGAACCAGCTTGAGTGTAGTCTTCCCTATATTTACCCAAATTTGACGTGGGACGAGATACCCAATTTGAGTGTAGTCTACCGTATACTTACCTGAATTTGACGCGTGACGAGAGAACCAATTTGAGCGTAGTCTAACATATACTTACCTGAATTTGACAGAGTACGCGAGAAATAAGTGGAGTGTAGTCTAGCGTATACTTACCTGAATTTGACGCGTGACGAGAGAAATAAATGGAGTGTAGTCTAACGTATACTTACCTAAATTTGACGCGTGACGAGAGAACCAATATGAGCGTAGTCTACCGTATACCTACCTGAATTTGACGAGTGACAGGAGAACCAATTTAAGTGAAGGCTACCGTATACTTACCCCAATTTGACGCGCGGTGAGAGAACTAAATGGAGTGCAGTCTACCATATACTGTACTTTAAAAATACAAGCATTTGACGTGTGCCCAGGGAACATAACTGAATGAAGTATGCACCATAATGTTAACCCTTAACCCGCTACATATATATAATGGACTGTTCTTTCTTTGAATTAGGACTATTCCATTTATGTGACAAATGGGTGTTTTGGGGGAAATGACTGATCAGCAGCTGGTTACTCCCAGGCTGATCTGGGTTTAGAATGGACGCAAAGTCTATTACAGGCGTGCTTAGATGGTTAAGGGTTAAACCATTGTACTTACCAGAATGTGACGAGAGCTGGAAGAAAGTGTATATACACGGACGTGACTTTGTCGTGATGGTGATACACCAGTGAGTTTCTATACACAAGAGCTGCAACCAGGACAGGGCCATTTGCCAAAGCAAATACGACCCGGAAAACCTTCCCGTTCTCCGGTATCCTGTAAACAAACAGTAAAGGTGCATTATACATACATGTATTAAGTGTGCCCTATAGTCATGTAGTCCTACTTAAATACATAGGCTACATATGACCCTGTCTACGCAATTTTATAGGCTACAATACAGGTTTTTTTCCAGGTATTTTGGGAAATTTCTATCGTAAAAATGACTAAATTCGGAATTGTTTTCATCTATAAAATGGCCAACTGAGATTTGTTCACGTCAACATTTTATAAGTTAGGGCGAGGTGAAAGCCTAACTGGTATAATTAGGAACACTATTACATCATTAACATATCACCAGGGAGTAACCCTGATATCTCTTATATTGATTAGTATGTAACATAAGGGATGTATCAGTACAACATACGTGTAACATGTGGGATTTGTTTCAACTATTGGGGAAAAAAGACGCTATTTTGCATTGGTAACGGGTCCGTTTTTCGGCCCCGTGCGACACCTAGAAAAAGCCCTGCCGTAATACATAATGAACAGGGGATCCCTTGGAAGCAATGAACACAACCACGAGAAAAAGTAGCAGACACGGACTGGTTGTATTGAGTGTTCATCAGACGTAATATAAGGTGCAACACCTCTCAAGACGACATCAACACCTCTCTGCTGACTGAATTCCATAATTGACAGTTCCTAATGCCAATTATCAAGGACATTTTTCCTCAACGAAGGCATAAGCTAACTGTCTTTACCGCAGTATACGGCCAACGGACAGAGCTGTCCTTTACTAGAAAGTGTAAATAGATTATAGAGATTGGGTTCACTTAACAAGAGGCCCAAGAGGGCCTGTGGACGCTCTACTGGATAATATGGCTCTTATAACATGAATGAAGCGAGTGACTGTCGTCTTAAAGATACAAAATATAGCATTTTTAACTAAACCAAGAGCCATAACTCCGCCATTACTTGTCCGATCTGGCTGGTTTTCGAACTTGGCCAGTAGAGATAATAAAAAAATAAAAAATAAAAAATAAAAAAATAAAAAAAATAAAAAATAAAAAAATAAAAAAATAAAGAAATATAAAATTAATAAAAGAAAAAAAGTAAAAAAATATGGTAAAGTTTGGTAAAGATTAGATGATAAATGAACGCCCTATCGTCTTAACGAGGCAAACTATAGCATTTTGAACTAAATCAAGGCCATAACTCCGCTGTTACTGGTCCGATCTGGTTGATTTTCGAACTTATCCGAGCTTTTATCGACACTAACAATCTGGTAAAGATCGGATGAAAAATGGAGGCCCTATCGTTTTAACGAGGCAAAATATAGCATTTTAACTCAATCAAGGGCCATAACTCCACTGTGACTGGTCCGATCTGGCTGGTTTTCGAACTTGTCCGAGCTATCATTGACATTAACAATCTGGTAAAGTTTGGTAAAGATCGGATAAAACATGAACGCCCTATCGTCTTAACGAGACAAAATATAGCATTTTTAACTAAATCAAGGGCCAAAACTCCGCTGTTAATGGTCCGATCTGGCTGGTTTTAGAACTTTTCCGAGCTTTCATTAACATTAACAGTCTGTTGAAGTTTGGTAAAGATTAAATGAAAACTGGAGGCCCTATCGTCTTAACGAGGCAAAATATAGCATTTTTAACTAAATCAAGGACCATAACACTGCTGTTAATGGTCCGATTTGGTTGGTTTTCGTACTTTTTCGACCTTTTATCAACACTAATAATCTGGTAAACCTTGGTAAAGATCGCATGAAAAATAGACGCCATATCTTCTTAACGATGCAAAATATAGTATTTTTAACTAAATCAAGGCCATAACTCCGCTGTTACTGGTCCGATCTGGCTGGTTTTCGAACTTTTCCGAGCTATCAGTGACATTAACAATCTGGTAAAGGTTGGTAAGGATCGGATAAAAGATAAACGCCCTATGGTCTTAACGAGGCAAAATATAGCATTTTTAACTAAATCAAGGGCCATAACTCCGCTGTTAATGGTCCGATCTGGCTGGTTTTAGAACTTTTCCGAGCTTTCATTAACATTAACAATCTGTTGAAGTTTAGTAAAGATCAAATGAAAACTGGAGGCCCTATCGTCTTAACGAGGCAAAATATAGCATTTTTAACTAAATCAAGGACCATAACACTGCTGTTAATGGTCCGATTTGGTTGGTTTTCGAACTTTTTCGACCTTTTATCAACACTAATAATCTGGTAAACCTTGGTAAAGATCGCATGAAAAATAGACGCCCTATCGTCTTAAAGATGCAAAATATAGTATTTTTAACTAAATCAAGGGCCATAACTCCGCTGTTACGAATCTGATCTGGCTGGTTTTCGAACTTTTCTGAGCTATCATTGACATTAACAATCTGGTAAAGTTTGGTAAGGATCGGATATAAGATGAACGCCCTATCGTCTTAAAGAAGCAAAATATAGCATTTTTAACTAAATCAAGGGCCATAACTCCGCTGTTACTGATCCGATTTGGCTGGTTTTCATACTTGTTCGAGCTTTCATTGACATTAACAATCTGGTAAAGATTGGTAAAGATCAGATGACAAATGAACGCCCTATCGTCTTAACGAGGCAAACTATAGCAGTTTTAACTAAATCAAGGGCCATAACTCCGCTGTTACTAATCCGAACTGACTGGTTTTCGAACTTGTCTGAGCTTTTATTGACATTAACAATCTGTTGAAGTTTGGTAAAGATCAGATGACAAATGGAGGCCCTATCGTCTTAACGATGCAAAATAAAGCATTTTAACTAAATCAAGGGCCATAACTCCGCTGTTACTGGTCTGATCTGGCTGGTTTTCGAACTTGTCCGAGCTATCATTGACATTAACAATCTGGTAAAGTTTGGTAAAGATCGGATAAAAAATGAACGCCCTATCGTCTTAACGAGGCAAAATATAGCATTTTTAACTAAATCAAGGGCCATAACACTGCTGTTAAAGTCCGATTTGGTTGGTTTTCGAACTTATTCGGCCTTTTATCAACACTAATAATCTGGTAAACCTTGGTAAAGATCGCATGAAAAATAGACGCCCTATCGTCTTAACGATGCAAAATATAGCATTTTTAGCACTGCTGGCTTATGGGATGGCGAGTTGTCCGTCGTCCGTCCGTCCGTCGTCCGTCGTTAACTTTTGTATTGTTAAGACGATAGGGCCTCCATGTTTCATCCGATCTTTACCAAACTTTAACAGGTTGTTAATGTCAATGAAAGCTCGGACAAGTTCAAAAACCAGCCAGATCGGACCAGTAACAGCGGAGTTATGGTCCTTGATTTAGTTAAAATGCTTTATTTTGCCTCGTTTAGACGATAGGGCCTCCATTTGTCATCTGATCTTTAACAAACTTTAACAGATTGTTAATGTCAATGAAAGCTAAGATAAGTTCGAAAACCAGCCAGTTCGGATTAGTAACAACGGAGTTATGGCCCTTGATTTAGTTAAAAATGCTACATTTTGCCTTCATTTTTCATCCTATCTTTACCAAACTTTACCACATTGTTAATATCAATAAAAGCTCGGATAAGTTCGAAAACCAGCCAGATCGGTCCAGTACAGTGGAGTTACGGTCCTTGATTTAGTTAAAAATGCTATATTGCTATATTTTTCCTCGTTAAGATGATAGGGCCTTCATTTTTCATCCTATCTTTACCAAACTTTACCACATTGTTAATATCAATGAAAGCTCGGACAAGTTCGAAAACCAGCCATATCGGACTACTTACAGCGGAGTTGATGCCCTTGATTTGGTTCATGCTATATTTTGCCTCGTTAAGACGATAGGGCCTTCATTTTTCATCCGATCTTTACCAAACTTTATCAGGTTGTTAATGTCGATGAAACCTCGGTCAAGCTCGAAAACCAGCCAGATCAGACCTGTAACAGCGGAGTTATGGCCCTTGATTTTGTTAAAATGCTATAATTTGCCTCGTCATACGATAGAGCCTTCATTTTGCATCTGATCTTTGCCAAACTTTACCAGATTTTATGATTTTCTTTATTTTATTTTTTTTTTGATTTTTTTTTGAATATTTTTTTTTTTTTTTTTTAACTTTTTTTTGCATTTTTTTTTATTTTTTTTTTAATTATTATTTTTTTTTATTGTTTTTTGAATTATTTTTTTTTTGAATTTTTATTTTTGAATTTTTTTTTGATTTTTAAATTATTTTTTTTTAAATTATTTTTTGATTTTTTTTTTTTAGCTCTGTGTAGGACCAGTCGGACCAGTAACAGAGGAGTTATGGCCCTTGATTTAGTTAAAAATGCTATATTTTGCCTCGTTGATACGGTAGGGCCTTCTCTTTTCATCTGATCTTTACCAAACTTTACCAGATTCTTTAGTTATGGCCCTTGATTTAGTAAAAAAGCTGTTTTTTGCCCGAAACTTTCAAAAAAAACGTAAATGGCAGTCTCTCGCTTCCTTGATGTTATGAGAGCCATGTTAGTCAGTAGAGCGTCCACAGGCCCTCTTGGGCCTCTTGTTAACTAAATCAAGGGCCATAACTCCGCTGTTACTGGTCCGATCTGGCTGATTTTCGAACTTTTCCGAGCTTTCATTGACATTAACAATCTGGTAAAGTTTGGTAAAGATGAAAAATATCGTCTTAACGAGACAAAAGTTAACGACGGACGACGGACGGACGGACGACGGAGAACTCGGCATCCCATAAGCTCGAGCTAAAAAATGAAAACAACAAACAACACACAGGCAAACAAATAATTTTCTGACGAGAAAAATAAAACCGAAGTTGTTTGTTTTTTTGTTTGAATGGGGTTTTACATCATTGTTAACACTTTGGACATATACGACGTTGTTTTATTCTTTCTTGTTTTTGGTGATAGACCACCCCATATGTCCTGGGCAGAACCACAGTACTGTATACCTCCCGCCATCCTAAAAACAAAACAAAAATAAACAAAAACTACCCGTGTTACTTACCAGAGATAGACATAGAGTAGCGCATTCGCAATGTAACAGAAGTCGATCATGAAATACTGCCATTTGTTTTTCCTAAAAACAAGAAAAATGCATATTATTATGACTTATTTTCAGTCGGTTGCGGAATGAAATCCGACAGCTTTCCTACTGATTATGTTTTTGTTTTTTGTTAGAAAAAAGTCTGACATTGAGACCTCAAAGAGACAAGTATAATACTTGTAAGTAAAGAGCATAGATGATTAATCATATTTTAAAGGGAATGTAGCGACAAAGCCAAACAAGCTCTTTTATTTTGGGTTCTGAAAAGCTTGCAAAAAGGTGAAAAAGTTATCAAAATCGGATGATAAACAAAAAAGATATGACCATTAATGGATTTGGGAGCCGCCATTTTGAAAACTATGATGTCATAGTTCCATATGACCATATATGGTATATTGATAAATATCATGTTCACTGTAAATGAATGAAAACTCATATAAAGCATTATTGCCATTATTTATACTTATTACATTTCTATGCGTGAAAGATCGGGATTTCTCAGTGCAAGAATATTCATAATCGCTAAATATTAATAACTAACTCAGAACACAATAATACTAGTCTCTATCATCCAGACACACTCAAGCTGACTGCGAGCGCTAGCGAGCGTCTGGACTCACTGTTCTTTAAAAAAATTGACCGATAGACGGCGCCAAACGTCCAAACTGACTGCGACGTGACGTCATTTTGATTGCAACATTAAAGTGCACGTTGAATTACGCGCAACATTAGTTCCAATGGAATGTGTGTACGTCCTTATTAAATATACATTAAACTTCGTTTTATTGTAGTTTTTCTAAAAACATAATAGAATCTTACAAAATGATGTTTAAAATTTAATTTTTAGCATTGATCGTGATCCGCTGACTATGTTTGGAGTAATGTTATTGCACAACATTGCGCGTAACGTCACGTATTTTTGACGCCGTCGTGACGTAGGGGGTGATTCCCACGGATTTCCATAACAAACTGAAGTTGACCAATCAGAAGCCGGTGATTTTTTTTTGTCCACACCTCGTTTTGATGTCAACAATTTTAAAGAAGCTTTACTCCAGACCATCGTTTGGACTTCTTTGAGAGAAGTCTCGCGAGAGGTCTGGATGATCGAGACTAAATAATAACTAAAGTTGCTAACTTAGAACACAGTAATAACTAACGTTGCGACGTTGAGGCGTGACTTCAACAAAGTGTTGCTGACGTCGACGTCATCCGCCGATAACTTTCAATAAAGCGAATAGTTGTTTGCAAAAACGTAATTTAAAATGTAATAAATAAATTATTTAACTGCTGGGATCGATTATTGGGTAATCCTTCACTTGATGGTAAACGTGCTTTGTTTTTTCACTCACTCGCGTGCGCTCGTTCGTGAAAAGAACCACACGTCTACCACTCGTGAAGGATTTCCCTATAATCGATCCCAGCAGTTAAATAATCTCCATATATTCTTCATACAGTTACTTTATTTTTTGCTCCTATGAATGAGTAAATATTCATATTTATCAATATTCCATATATGGTCATTTAGAACTGTGACGTCATAGCTCTAAAAATGGCGGCTTCCATATCCGTTTCAACAGACTTTAAAACGATCATATCTTCCTTGTTTATCATCCGATTTTGATCATTATTTTACCCTTTTCCAAGTTTTTTCAGAAACCTCATTTATAAAGATTATTTAGCTGTGTCGCTATATTGCCTTCATCATCTTATAAATAATTGAGCCGTTTAATATAATATAGTGCATAACAATCTGTCGCTAACGCGTCGCCATTAAACAAAATGTCAGACTATTTAAAGGCTAATATACCGTTTCAACATTTAAAATATGAGTTACCCTATTTATTTATGAAGGAACGAACCAGTAAAACGCAGTTTTGATGCCCACAACAATGGGTGTCACCACGATGTAAAATATAGGCACGGTCCACTGGGCCCAGACTATGGCATGTGACAGTCCTAGCATAGCAACCGTCGTGAAGAAGAATACTATCTTCTCGCATATGCGGGACTTCTGTAAGGTTTCTTTAGGCTCCTGAAATAAAGTAACAACAGTTCAGGTCACACCTCTGTTACGGAATGTTCCATCTTCACAAGAGTTACAGTCGTCACTTTGTCTCAATTGGCCATATTCATATTCATATTTTTTTATTCCACACTGGCAACTGTGTACACGCAGTTGGTTAAATTAAAGTCGTATTTTGATACCGAGCATCAGTCGTACTCGGACAGTTCCGAAATTATGCCTGTATATCGGCGGATCGGTAAGTTCAAAATATTCAACTTCTTCAGCTCGAAAGAAAGGCGACAGAAGCTAATGCATTGTTGCTATATAAACCATATGGCAATAGGCCACATGTGTTGTGTGAGTAGCGTTGTGCACATTTGTTATATTGCAAAACAGATTATGGGTTTATCACAACTTTCATGTAAATAAACAACAGATGGAGCAATCGGTTAATGGCATTGCAAAACGTTTATGATAACATTGATTTTTAATTCAAATTCCTTTTGGCGGGAATATATTGCGCTGCCATGCTAGTATTATGTAACCAGTTTGGATTCGTATTAGATACATTTGAGATATTAGTCTCGATCATCCAGAACGTTCGCAGTCAGCTTGAGTGTGTCTGGATGATAGAGACAGTATACTGAGATATCCCATTCGCAACATCTCGTACACTGCTTTGCAGCATTGCGGAATCCCGAAAAATGATGGGATTGGCCGAGTTTTCACGATTGTGAGATATCATTCCATTAAGAGATAGAGATGTTTCGAATGCGAACTAAACTATTTCGTTGAACGCTAGTAAAGACTTTCCCTGACCTTCTATCTTCAACTTACCCAGGCAAATAATGCTGGCTCCACGCTGTTCATCGTTTGTGTTTGCTGTGTGAATACAGACAGGATTGTGTAGCTTTAATTTCATGCCACTTGTCTTTGCCCTACCCTATCGCTATATGTATCATTTTTATATCTTTTAAATGTTAAACTGCTTCATGAATGACGTCACATCCAGAACTTACGTCTTTAATATTGATGAGAGAGAGAGAGAGAGAGTCCAATGCAATACTTAATGCAGTTAGCAACATGTCATTCCTTTGTCATTCGTGACATTCGTTTATGATTGCATTCTCACTGACATTGCGTTTTAAGTACAAAGAGCCTACGTAGGAGGAAATAATATATTATATATACTGTAATCCCATTATATTATATACATTGTAATCCCATTATAGTATATACACTGTAATCCCACTTTATTATATACACTGTGACCCCATTATAGTATATACACTGTGACCCCATTATAGTATATACACTGTAATCCCACTATATTATATACACTGTAATCCCATTATCATAACGTCTGAGACATAAATTACGTGCGCGCGCGCGCGTGTGTGTGTGTGTGTGTGTGTGTGTGTTTAAATTGACGCAGTATTATATTGGTATGTTGTTATAGACGAGTACTTATACCTAGTTATGTGCACAATTATGGAAAAATGACAGTGTAATTGATTGTTTAGTGTATCTGGCCCTTTTGAAGTTGAAGCCTCCTTCTCCGGGCTCCACAGGTGATTATGGGATGCAAAACGTATACAGTGCAATCATATCCTCATGACTTTGCTTTGGAGACATAATAACAACAACAATTGAAATTACCACATATTTACCACCCCAACCCCAACCCATCCCCCCACACCCTCATCCTCCTCTGCTATAACACATGAGCCAACGTCCGGGTTCGAAATAATAAAACCGTTTGATATTGTTGTTATAAACGAGTATACTAACAAATTATGTGAGAAAATATTTAAAGCTGACAGTGTAAATGAAAAATGCATGTGTATTTGACTTCAACCAATTTAATTAACAATGTTTGTAATTACACGTAAAATAAATGGAAGAAACCCGATACCCAACTTAATACCGTACGTGGACATTCTGACATGTCATCATGAGACACGTGTACATATTAACAGTATATTCAAAATATGTTGACTTACCTCTGTTTCTTGCGAAAACGTCTTTTCCATTTGTAAATAATCCATTTCAACGTTTGATACGTGCTTTTTCTTTTTCGATGGTTTTGTTTGCAGTGTCTGCTTTTTATCCGTACACATTTTGGCTGTTAAAATACTGTTGAAATCGAGAAAACCCAAAACAAACCTCTTCCTGATCAGACTGTTTATATTATATTCGATATTGCGTCATACGATCGCTTTCGTTCTTATTCTTTATTGACTATTGTATTAACTAAAATGACAGAGGGTATATATTTACCGCGGTGTTGCCCTTAACGGCTTAATTGCGCATCATTACGTCAAAGTCGGAAACGTTATCGTCGCGTCGTTGTCCCCAGTGGCAAGTATTCTTGTTTAAATAACAATGTGGGACTTTTGTTTATATGCACAATATTGTATACAAATGATATATCTCATATTCACCAGTCTATATTCACCGCGCAGTCCAAAACTATGAATGTACAGTGCAGGTATAGATATTTCCACTATTTGTTATAACTGTCTTAAATACAAGTTCTGGTCTTCTTTTGTATAACAGTTTTGGTCTTAATCGTTTATTCAGTGCTCAAACCAAAACTGTACCTTTACATCTATAAATGTGCTATTATATACATAAACACTATATATACACACATGATCGCCGGCTATAATCTAAATGTTCGGAAATACTGCTTAAGTGCGTCACTTATGTACCATGGAGGGTTGTTCGAAAAGTCCGTAAACATTATCAGCTGTATAGTTCTGACAGGGCCGGATCAAGCATTTCAGATAAGGGTGTAGAGAAGTCGAAACTGTTTTAACTGAGTACGGAAAAAAAGTTCTCAGCCATGCTATGGTGCATACTTGTTTATCCCAAATATAAATAATCCACTGAGCAATACACAAGTACTTTCGTATTAAGTTGTAATAGCGTTATGGCAAAACGGCCAATAGTGTGACCGAGGTAGTGGTGTTAGACTGAGCGTACGCTTCGCATGCGGAAGGTTGTTGGTTCAATCCCAGGCCGGGTCATAACAAATACTTTATAAAAATGGTACTAGTAGCTCCTCTCTTTGACGCTCAACATATAAAGTACTGGTCAACCCGGTGTCAGTGTATAATGAGACTGTATCATGTATCACGGCGTGTGCATGGTTTTCCAGTGCGGCAACTCGATAAAGCTCAAGACGTGATTATATAGTGTTAAAGTTATGAATTTTTTTATTAGGTAAGCATTGATATCATCAAAACAGGTCATATATACTCCTCAAAATAATATAAGTAATGTTTTGACTTGCGTCATTTTTTTCAAGTGCTGTTATTGAAAGATTTATTGTCTTTTCGCATTGTTTAAGTTTATTTGTATTCTTTTACAATTGTTACGTTACACACATGTATTAACTTTTTATATGAATATCAAATACATAATATTAAAGATTAAGTAATTATTACTGTTCTATTTTGTGATCTTTAATCTTTAAAATATTTTGAAGAGAAAATTATAACTGAATAATCTCTTAAAAGGGACACATGGCACTCTTGGTTTATTTTCACTTGGTTTATTTTCTTTGAACACAGTAAAAAGGTTTATCTTTGCACTTTTTTAAATTTCAAAATAACGGATATCCGAAAAAGAATTACTGAAACGTTTCATGTTTTATTTTTTACTCTACACGTAGTATACACCTGGTATACAGTATACTGATGGAAAATAGTTTAGTCACACTTTTCAATATTGTATAGTTTTATTATTTTGCTACATGTAAAAGTTTTATTATGTTGCTACGTGTAAACTATTGCACCTGTTGTATATTTTTGACATTCTTGGAACACAGAATTAAACAATTCATCAAGAGCTTTATGCTATAGATCTATAGCTACTTTCGATTTTAATCAATATCTTGATGTTTTAAATATCAATAAATTTCGAACGGCCCTTACAAGACTAAGACTCTCCTCACATAGGCTAGAAGTTGAGACAGGGCGATGGAAAAAACCGGAAAGGGTCCCATACGACGATAGAAAGTGTAAACAATGTCATTTGTTAGAAGACGAATATCACTTTGTAATAGAATGTACAAACTACAATGAATTAAGAAAGATGTATATAAAACAATACTTTTGGAAAAATCCTAGTTTCACGAAATTTAAACAATTAATGAAGCATGAAAATAAAAATGAAACACAAAATTTAGGAATATACGTATATAAGGCTTTTGAACTAAGGAAACGAGTGAACAATATTCAATCCGTTAATTAATTAGTAAGACTACCGAAAACACTACCCTTGTAACCAAAGCAATGAAAACTATATAGTATTACAGTATACAATGGCAAACCAAAGATCTCTCCCAAGAATTCTCAAGTCACATGCATACTAGTTCACGCTTAAGTCAGAGTACGCACGTATGTGAACTTAAACAATTATTGTTTAAAATTAGCTTACGTCCTATTGAAAAGTTTCTTTGAATTATTGTTAATCTGTAAAACAAGTTCATTATGGTTTCGTTAACTATATACATGTACTGTGACATATATGTCTGCAAAAACTACTAACACATGTACTGCTGCCATCTAACCATATTGAAATCAATATTTGTATTATTTGTAAACATGTTCATGGGCCATATTTGGCTTACAATAAAATAAAAAAAAAAATATATATATATATATTTAATGCGTGTCGTGTTGTCCGACGATAAACGTTCTCGCCTCTCACGGCTACGGGTGGTAAGAGACTGCTTCACGGCGCATGTCCCACCGTTTGTAGGACCATAATTTTCACAGATCACATTTTTCACAGATGTGAAGAATGGGATCTCATTTTTCACACAACACAGTCACATATTTCACATTTCCTGTGAAATTTGTGATCGATGAAGGTTTTTGATGTGACATGAAATCGCATTCTTCACATTTCAATATTAATGTGCAATTTTACTAAAAATGTGCATTTTTACATCTGAATCGCATTTTTCACATATGGCTGGGTTATGAACTCCGAAATGTATTTACCGTAAGTTGTATGCTATTAGGTTCGTTTCCATAGAAACTGATCCATCAAAAAGGGTTAACGTATATTAACTTGCGAAACCTTTTTGGGAGTTGTTGCGGTAGCGCAGTTGGTAGCGTGGTCAAAATTGTTGTTGCTAAGCGCTGTCGCCGTAGCGGTGCGGGTTCGATCCCGGCTAGTGCCAAACTAAATTGTAATTTATGTTCACTATGGTATGGTACATGTCCGTGTGTTAGCATTTCGTGTGTGGGCTGTAACATTGTAATGAAATGAGGAATTTTAAAATAACTTGGCACAAATATTCACATATGAAGGCGATGTTCAGAGCGCATGCTTCGACCGCCTCGATCAATGTCAAGGTCACACATTGATGTTAAAAGACATTTGATTATATTTCGTGTTCGCTCCATATCTCCTAAATCCCTGAAAGGAATTTAATGAAACTCGGGCATGTATGTCCATCATCTCATCGCGGCGTGGCCGAGCGGTTAACGCGTTGGACTTGCGATCGGAGGGTCGTACGTTTGAACCCCACTCGGAACACGTCCATGATAAAAATGGTCGGAAACAAAGGAAATAATTAAATAATTATTCTATACATGTATATCAAACAATTACCACTATAACAGAGACCAAAATCCCTGTTGTAGGAGCCAAAATCCATAATCAATGAATACGAGTCTCATTCCGTACTCAAGAGCACCATGTGTAAGAATGGTCGTAGGCAAAACATGTTATCCTCTATAAATATAGACAATTATTATCATCGAGAAAACGTGCAGAACCCTTGTTCCAGGTGCGTCGGCTCAAGGTCACGGTCACGGTTGTAGGTCAAATATCCTAGCCCAGGATTTTGCTAATATTTCGTGTCCGCTCCTAAACCCCTTGAAGAATTTTCATAAAACTAGGTTCAAATCTTCACCCCATCGAGGCGACTTGCAGAACCCAACTTACAGGTGAGTAAGCTCAAGTTAAAGGTTGCGGTTGAAGGTCAAAGATTCGAGCCCAGGATTTCGTCTCCGATCCATATCTCCTAAACAACTTGCTTGTAGGATTTTCATGAAACTTGGTTCAAATCTTCACCTCATCATGCATGAGGAAGTTATGGAGCAGACACGTGAAAACGGACCAACAGGACAGACTCACGAAATCGAGCAATCCTACATGTTTTACCGCATAGTTTAGCCAAGATGTCCCTGTTTAAAGCGGTCACATTGGCCAACAAGGAAAGAGATGTTGCTATACATGTATCAAGTACAATATATTTTTGTAAACATACATGTCCCTACTGGTCGTGGACAACATGTATCGTATCGTTCCATTGTCCAAAGTCACCGCGACCTTGACATTTGACTTCAAAATCAATACGCGTGACCCACGCGCATACCAAATTAAGGATTCCTCAAGTTAATATACATGTTCTACAAACCGACGCCATGTGCAAAGCCATATACTCCGCTTCTTCAAAGGGGCCATTCTTTGATAAATCAAGGGCATACAACTCTTGATCCGACCGTTTAATCGGGCTCAAAATCGACCTTTATTAAGATCTTTATGCCACAAATATTACATGTATTTCCATGTATGGACAGGATCGATTAAGAAATGAGCATGCTAGATTGTAAACATTCTTAAAACTAGCAATTTTTGATAAATTAATGGCACGTAAATCTTGACCCAGTGGTCCAATCTGGTTGAAAACTGAACTTATAAAGATCTGACAGTCATAGACAAGGAGTCCAAGAATGATTAGGATTGGTGACACATGTAGTTACTACCGTGTGTAACATGTCAACATACGACATTGTTTGTTTTGTTTGTTTTCCAAGTTTATCGCCCGTTTTCAACAGTATTTCAGTCATGTACAGGCGGATAGTTTACCTAACCATATGTCCTGGGAAGGAAGGTAATAGACTCCCATCATACGTAAGAAACAGTCAACTTTCTCACTTAAAGAGTCAGGTCGTTAGCGCCGCTAGTGGGGCTCGAACCCATGACCCTCCATTGGTGATAAGCTTTTTGACATACGTTTGCTGAATCAAGGGCAGGCAACTCTTCACAACGGTCTAATAAATGGTTTAAACTCGAACCTGACCGAAATCGTATAATGGCCAAACATATTCTGTCCAAACATGATTAGGATTTGGCGCTAGATGGAAAACATGATAAAACAAGAAATATCACTGTAAGTAATAAATTCCCCCGAAGTGTCCTTTGACCTCTAAGTATGACCTTGACCTTGGATCCATGGACCTGGATGTTGTGCACGTCACGTCGTTTGGTTGTGGTGAGCACTTGTGCCAAGTTATTTGAAAATCCGTCCCGGCATGCAAAAGTTATTGATCGAACACCATTTGACCTTTGACTTCTAAGTGTGACCTTGATCTTGGGGCCACAGACCTGGATTTTGTGCGCGACACATCGTCTTGTGGTGAGCACTCGTGCCAAGTTATTTGAAAATCCGTCCATGAATGCCAGAGTTATTGACCGGACACAATTTGACTTTTGACCTCCAAGTGTGACCTTGACCTTGAAGACCTGGGTTTTGCGCGCGACACATCGTCTTGTTATGGTGATCACTTGTGCCAAGTTAATAAAAAATCCATGCAGGGGTTATGAAGGTACGGTCCGGACACGACCTGCGGAATGACGGACAGACGGACAGAATCCGGACGGACGGACGAACGGACGGTGCGATTACTATATGCCCCCGAAAAAATTTCGGGGGCATAAATATGGTCAATTTTGAAAATTCAAGGGCCACAACCCCTGATCTAATATTCCGATTATGCTTATAATCGAACTTGACCACATATTATTTTGCCAAGTTTGATCACGTTTACTTGAACAATGTGGCCTCTGCAGTGTGAACAAACCAGCAGTGGAAAATGGACGAACGATATGCACAACTAGGTTTGGTACCAATCACTCGTGTGAATCTGGCCAGGAGTTATGGAGACAGACAGACGGACGGACAGACGGACGGACGGACGGACGGACGGACAGACGTCGAAGGCAAAACAATAATAATTATCTATCTGCCCCTCAAGATGATGATGATGATGATGATGATGATGATGATGATGATGATGATGATGATGATGATGAAGATGAGGATGATCATGATGCCATAAATACGTTGCAACACTAACAGGCACGGACAGAATCTGTGAAAAATTTGATTTTCTTGTTAACCCCCTTTTTGGACAAACACATATGTCACATTTGAAAATGTGAAGAATAGGATCTTATTCTTCACAAATGTGTGAAAAATGTGATCTGGGAAAATTATGGTCCTACAACCGTTTCACTCAAACAGCGTTAATTGTATTGACGGCTGTGTAGCAGTCTACGGATGGTAATTGAAGGGTTGAAATCATGCTGTGATGATGAAGACTATTTGAATTTTGTTAATAATTTTGATATTGTATTTTTGTCTGAAACTTGGCAAAGTAATGAGAACGAATTTAGTTTATCTGATTATGAGTGTTTTGATGTACCCAGGCCTGAAAGTATGAATGGTAGACGTGGTCATGGTGGTGTCTGTCTGTTTGTAAGTCAAAAAATCATAAATGGTGTTACAATTTTAGAAAAGCATGAATCAGGAATTATATGGATTTATAAGCTATTATATGAATTATATGGATTTATAGGAATTATAAGCTGTGTAAAACTTTTTTTAATCTATTGTCAGATGTATTTATTTGTTTTTTATACATAACCCCATCTAACTCTGTTTATTTCAATATACATGAAACTGGACATTTAGCGTTATTGGAACAGTATATCCATACCTATTCACAATTAGGTAAAGTATCAATTATTGGCGACCTTAACAGTAGATGTGGTCATAAAAGTGATATAATTGACGAAACTGTAAATTGTGAACGTTTTATTCCTGTTATAGATTGTCATATTGAGCCAAATTCAAATTTAATTTTACCAGAACGAGTATCTCAAGACAATGTGTGTAATTTGTCTGGTCAAAAACTACTTGATATATGTCAAAGTACTGATTTACGAATTGTAAATGGCCGTGTGGGTGAAGATGCGGGTACTGGGAGTATGACGTTTATGAATGCGAACGGTGAAAGATTAATTGATTATGTTATTATGTCTAATGAGTTGTTTAAACTGATTGGAAAGTTTATAGTTCATGATTTTTATTCTTTTTCATCACATTCACCTATACAGGTCAGTCTTAAAATTAAAAATGTTGAATCAGTTAGCGATGATAGTAATATAAAGTATAAAAATAAAATACATTGATTGGGATGACAATAAGAAAACTCAATATAAGGATAAATTAATTGTTGATTCGGGTAAATTTGAGGAAATTGTCGATAACATCATTACCGAAAATATTAATTTTAATGAAGGTGTTGATACATTTGCTAACACCCTGTACAAATGTTCATATTCTATATTCGGGGTGACATATAATAATAAAAATACTAATTTAAAAGTCCATAATCCGTGGTTCACGAAGGATTGTAATATTGCACGTGCGGAACTATGAGACAGGCGAACAAAGCGTATCGTAAACATAGGTCATTTAATACCCGTATTGTACTTGCCGGTAAGCGGCGTCATTATCGAAAGATTAAAAATTCGGCTAGATACAAATATACTGTTAATCAAAAAAATGTATTGCACAATCTATCGCGAAGTAATCCAAAAAACGTTTTGGGACGAAATTAGGCGATTAAAGGGGAATAAGAAGCAATCTAGTTGTAATTTGAGTGCTGACGATTTTTTAACTCATTTTAAACATTTATTTTCTGCAGAAACTATACTGCTCTTTCATCGACATCCCTAAAGCCTTTGATCTTGTGTATAGAGATGGAATATGGTTAAAATTAATTAATTATGGTGTTTCTACCAAAATGGTGACTATGTTGAGAGCAATGTATGCTAGTGTTAAATCTTGTGTGAAGGTTAATGGGTCATTAAGTAACTTTTTTGATAGCTACATGGGCGTGAAACAAGGTGAATCATTGTCTCCCTTGTTGTTTATTTTATTTATAAATGATATGAATGAATCATTAAGTAACGGAACAATTGATACTGTTACAATAGATGAATTACAATTATATTTATTATTGTTTGCTGATGATACCGTTCTGTTTTCTTATATATATATTAACTTTATTCAGCATTAAACATTCAAAGGAAGGACTGCAATCTTTACTTGACCAATTATGTATTTATTGTAAAAAATGGGGAATAATAGTTAGCACTGATAAAACCGTTGCCATGATTTTTAAAACTGGTACAAGAAGTGAAAATGTTGAAATATTTTATGACGGTAATAAGATAAATAATGTTAATAAATTTACATATTTGGGAGTCACATTATCCGCTAATGGTTCGTTTTATCAAGCACAAAAAACGTTAGCACAACAAGCAATGAAAGCGCTATTTTCACTAAATTCTTTGTTTAATATTGTCCCTCTTGAAATATCGGAAAAAATAAAATTGTTTTATACAATGGTTGCTCCTATATTAAACTATGGTTCCGAAATATGGGGATTTCATAATGCTCCTGATATTGAACGCGTTCATGTTAAATGTCTAAAACAAATATTAGGAGTAAGAAGTCAAACTTCTAATAATGCCGTATATGGCGAATTAGGTAGATTGCCGTTTGCTGTCATGAGACGGATTAGAATAATAAAATATTGGTTTAAAGTGATGAAAAATCCTGATAGTTTAATGAGTAAAGTTTTTAATAATGATACAGATGTAAATGGTAACATACTGAATAAAAGTTCGTGGTCATATTAAGTAATGTCTATGTTAAACAGTCTAGGATTTAATTATCTATGGAATAATACCAATGTAACAAATATCCAAATTGAAAGAGTTATTGAACGAATAATTGATCAGTATCTACAATCATGGTATTCACAAGTAGTTGCATCGCCTAAACTTGAAAGTTATAAAATGTTTAAATCAGTATATGAAGTTGAAAAAAAGATATGTTCAGTTAGTAATGTTAATCATAGAAAAACATTAACACGTCTAAGATGCTCTGCACACAAATTAGCTATAGAAGAAGGTAGATTTCGTAATATAGATCGTTATTTAAGAGTGTGTGTCCATTTTAATATGAATGTTGTTGAAAATGAGTATCATTTTCTAATGATTTGTCCAAAATATAGAAACTTACGTAAAGAATGTTTGCCTAAATATTATTGCTCCTTTCCAACAAAACAAAAAATCATTTCACTTATGAAATCTGATCAATTGGGTTTGTTAAAAGGATTATCTAAGTATGTGTTTTTAGCAAATGAATTAAGAAATAAAGTTGATCAATACAAATAATGAATAACACCTGAAAATACATTTACTATATAAGTCGAGGGTGAACTATTTTACATAAAAACTACTTGTTTGATTTCATTTTGCATTGTATGTCTATAATGTAGTAAACATTTAACTAATAACTATAAATTCTTTTTTTGATGTAGTGTAAAGAGTGAATGTATATATGTATTATGTTTCTTCTCTGTATGCTTTTTTTAACCCGCCTAGTTCAAGGCAATAAACATGTATATGTTATGCCAATAAACTATTTGAATTGGTAATCCCACTGGGATTAAATCGGACCGCCAGCATTGCTTTTACAATACCGAGAGTTTAAGACGCAGGATTTCCGGTAATGCAGGCGAGCGATAAAAATCTTCCTCAAACGGGTTATCGATGAGTCGCCAGATTTTTACATGGAGTGTATATGGGGAAATTTCATTATTAATATTAGAAATTCTATAAATATGATCGCTTAGGTGCAAACGGTTTCTTAAAATACAATTTATTACCTTTATTTTGATATAAGTTTCATATTTTTATGTTAAAAGGATCTTGGTCTGTTTTCGAGTTTAAATACACCATCTAGTGTCCTTATATGTTCTCTATAAAGTTCTTAAAATATGCCGAACACGTGTTTTTTAATTGTAAATATATCGCATAAAGACGAAACTGAAGCCTTAGGTGCAAACGGTTCTAAATAGGTGAAACAATAATCTTTATTTGGAAACAGTTTTTCTTTAATGACACTAGTTATAGATGGTCTGTGTTACAAGAGAAGATAGCGATTTTTTTAAAATTATTAAATTGTTGTTGTTGTTTGCGATAATCACATTAACTGTACATTTGATAAGATTGTTTATGCAAGTATGTTTTTTTGTGTGTATACCAAATATTGAAAATAAAATATTTAACAAGTATAAATTTGATATTGTAGCACTTTGATGTCATAAGATAATTTTTAAATGAGCTTTATTTCTATAATCTCTTATAATTGTTGTTAGAATGGCAAGGCTATTTTTATTGTTTATGATGTATTATTTATGTTTGTGTTTATTGTAAACCAAGATGATATTCGAATAAAGAATACAATCGATTCAATATTTATAACAGTAAATAATTTATTAAAGTTTATTTCAGTACAATGGTCTGAAGGATAATAACTGCTGGAAAGTAATTAACGAGACGTAATTATGCTGTAAAGACATCGCATTTCCAACAGATTAATTGACAATTATTCGCATGATGTCAATTATGCTAATTAACGAAACGTTCACACTTTGTGATCACACTTTACACATAATGATCTGCCTACACGAGACCACTCTCAATCACCAAAGAAAACGATTCTTTTAATGGGTGATTCAATTTTTAACAGAATAAATATGAAAGGTTTAAATTCCTACGTACACAAGCATTCTGTTTCAGGAGCCACTGTGAAAACCTTACAAAGAGATATTGAATCATTCGATATTATGAACTTTGAATCCATTCTCATTTACATCGGAGGAAACGATCTTTCTGGAAATGCGGATGACGATCTTCTAGAAGAACAGTATGATCAACTGATAGCCATGATTAAATCTCGAAATCCAAAAATCAAAGTTATTCTTTCAAAGTGGCACCGCGAGGGGATGTTGACGTTACAGTTGTCAACATTCTCATCGAACGGTTAGCATTACATATGTAGATAATTTTAGGTCGTTTTACGATAGAAACGGACAACTTATTATGCGTTTTTTTTAATTTCACTGACCATATTCATCCGTCAAATTCGGGGATCAAACGGATTTTGGGAACAATCAATGAAGTCATTCACATAGTTTATGACTACGAAATGTGTATATCCACCACGTGCGGCAAATAACTACCGTGGTAATCGAAATGTTAGGCGAACTGGCAGTACAAGAATGGACGATGATCGATGTTTAAATTGTTTTGAAAGCAACCATCAGACTCACGAATGTAGACACAAACAACCAATAACGTGCTGGTATTGCGGTCTGATTGGCCATAAATCTGACAAATGTTGGAATTAGGAATTCGGCAAAGAAGCCGTTTCCTGTGGCATAGAAAGTGCAAATTATTTCGCAACTCTACAAAACATTTGTGACACTTGCAATGGAACTAACTGTAACTGTGACTTATTTTCCCAGAGTAAAAGCTGTTTAAATGATAATAGGAATTCATGTATATATAATATAACGATGACAATGACGTTCAAGAAAACATTATCAGTTCTACTGTAATGAACTTAGGACTACCTAAAAAAGGCTTAAATATTGGTCATCTTAATATTCAAGGACTTACTTCAAAAATTGACCAAATAAAACTGTTATTAACATCCGATATGAATAATGTACATATTCTTGCATTGAGTGAGACCAAATTTACAAACGAGCATAAAACGGAAGCTTTTCATATCAGTGGATAACAAATACCTTTTCGTAAGGATCGATTATATAATGGTGGTGGTGGTTTGATGATATATGTAAAAAATGAGATAAATTGCATGAGGAGAGTAGACTTAGAAGACAATAAAATTGAATGCATTTGGCTTGAAATCAAACCTAAGCAAGGTAAACCTTTTTTTATCTACAGGCACCCTGATTCAAAAGTTATCTGGAAATAATTGTTTGAAGAGCATTTAGAAAAAATACAATCAGAAGAAAAAGAAATCATATTATTAGGAGACATAAATAGAGATTTATTAAAAATGCAAATAAAAGATGATTGGTCTAGTTATATCTTATCGTTGGGATTAGTCCAGTTAATTAATGAACCCACACGAATATCGTCTTCTTCAAGCACACTTATAGATCACATTTACACAAATTCGAAGAAAATATTTCACATATTAAGATTCCAAAAATTGGTTTAAGTGACCACTATCCTATTTTCTGCACAAGAAAAATTCATTGCTACGCCAAGATAAACGATCACCAGACAATTGAGTACCGATCTTTTAAAACATTTAATGAAATCAATTTTCTGCATGATCTAAATTTAGTTGATTGGGAAACTGGATCAATCTCGGAGGCAAATATAATTCTTGAAAACTGGGTTAATAAATTTTCAGATATAGTAGATAAACATTTGCCAATTAAAAAACATCGAGTAAAGCATGTACACCAACATGAATGGCTTACGCCTAATATTTTAGACGCTATTAAAGAGAGAGATCAATATAAAATGCAAAATGAAATTAACAATTATAAAATATCTAGAAATAAAGTGATTAAACTAATAAAGGAATCTAAAAAAATGTCATACGAAAGAAAAATAGAGGACGGAAAATCCGACCCAAAATCTATATGGAAAATCTTTAGGAGCCTCTTCCAAATCCTCGGGCAAATCCAACACAATAAATCAATTAAATATTAATGGGACAGACATTACCGATTCATCTTTAATGGCTGATGAGTTAAATAATTTTTTCATAAACATAGCAGCAAATTTGAAACAACCAATTCCGAACTCAGATTTCAATTTGATAAAGGATTTTGTAAACAAAAAGGTCCCTGAGCAGATGTTTTTCAATATCCCATTAATAACCGAAGATCAGGTGCGAAATATGTTGGTAAACTTAGATTCTTCAAAAGCAACTGGGCTTGACCAAATTGGCCCAAAACTTCTCAAACTATCAGCTAATTGCATATCAAACAGTATTGCAAAATTAACTAATATTAGTATTAAACAAGGTGTATTCCCAAACACCTGGAAACATGCGAAAGTGTTTCCGCTATTTAAAGCCGGACCGTCTGACGATGTAAACAATTATAGGCCTATTTCTGTATTACCTACAATATCAAAATTAATTGAAAGACATGTGCATGATTCATTCATGAGTTTTCTACAATTCTATCAGCTTTTATGTAAGTCACAAAGTGGTTTCAGGAAACAACACAGCTGTGAAACTGCTTTGGTTTATATGATAGATAAATGGCTAAAGGCATTAAATGAAGGAAAATTTGCAGGTGCTATAATGGTAGATTTCCGGAAGGCATTTGATCTGGTGGATCATAACATTTTTTTTCAAAAATTAAAGTTATATAATGTGGCGAGCTTACACTGCAATGGTTCAAATCTTATTTGTCAGATAGGAAACAAGTCGTATCTTTGAAAGGTGCTCTTTCTAAGGAACAAACAATAACGTGTGGGGTACCTCAAGGGTTCGTACTAGGACCATTAATGTTTTTGGTGTTCATCAATGATCTTCCCCTTGAACTGAATGGCATTGTTTCTAATACAGATATGTATGCAGACGATACTACTATATACGAAATAAACGAATCCAAAGATATAATAGAAATAAATCTTCAGAAAGCTCTTGATATTTTGAAAGTCTGGTGCTTGCATAACGGTATGGTATTAAATGCGTCAAAAACGAAAGTCCTTTTGGTAACCACACCACATCGACGTGCCAGATTAGAAAATAAATCACTTTCTTTGCGCTATAATGACATTGATTTACAGATTACTACCAGTGATAAAATTTTAGGAGTAAATATAAATGAAAATTTAAAATGGGATGACCACATATTGTTTATTAAGAAAAAAATAGCAAGAAATGTATGGTTGCTGTCAAGAATAAAATATTTTATTCCTTTGAATTATCGAATTATTTTCTATAAAGCTTACATACAGCCACATCTAGACTTTTGTAATGTAATCTGGTGTAACACAAGTCGAAAAAATATCAACAGCCTTTTAATAATGCAAAAAAGGGCATGTCACGTCATTTTAGGTGAACAGCATATTACTTTTCAAGCCGCTATGGAACAACTAAATTGCCTCACAATTGATCAGCGAATTATACTTCAAAAGGCCAAATTCATGTATAGAGTTTCGAGCAATACTGCCCCTTCATATATTTCCGATATGTTTACTATTCGTAATTCAACTGACAGAAGTCTTCGATCACTAACTGATACTAATTTTAGTATTCCTAAGCCTAATCGGGAACTTTTCAAGGGCAGCATGTCTTACTCCGGGACCATTTTATGGAATAATATTCCAGAGCACATTCAGAAGTGTGCAACAATGAAACGTTTTACAAACAACTGCATGGAATGGATAAAGGAAAAGCAACATTAAACTCGATATAGATATCATCTCATCTTATTAGTGTGTAAATATCGTTCAAACTACCACCACCAACAATGTTATTATGTTTATCTTATGTATCTTGCCTTTCTTGTATTTTGTATCATGCATTTGTTACACAGGGCCCCTAGGAAGATTAGTATAATGCAAGACTGGGGATTAAGACTGTGAACATTAAACAGAACAGCAGAACAGAACATATATTTTATTTCGACTTAAGCATATACAGCTCATCGTCATACAAAATCATAGTTTCAATGCATGCATGTAAACAAATATAGCAAAGTTGACAGAAAAGAAATAATGGTTGAGTGAAGTGAGAGTGTTATTCTTGGATGTTACCATTTACATAACATAACATAACATAACATATTACAATGTCAATTATACTTGCAAACCCTATTGGTTATTTAATGCATCATCTCTTATTTTAATGGCTTTCTTACAAAACATCGCTAGTTTTATCAGTAGTGTATTTTTTTCTGAATTTAAAAGATAATTGAACTTAAACATATTTTTTGGCGGTTTGAAAAATATGCTGGAATGTGGGATTTTCTCAAATCATGATAATGAGGGCAAATAAGAATGAAGTGATATTCATCTTCAATACCATTTAAAGTACATAGTGATCATTTCCTTTGGTTTCTTTCAATATTTCTTTTTCGACCTGTTTCTATGGATAATTTATGAGAAGAAAATCTGATTTTAGCGATCATATTTCTAAACTTCAAATTATCTAGAATTTTAAGATAACTTGATCTTTCAAAACTGGATTTAAGTTTCCTATATATGTATAATGATGAACAGAGTGTCATACCAGCGCGCCATTGTGTGACATATATGTCTTTTAGGCGATTAAGTAGTAATGGAGTGAAGGTATTTATTTTAACAGATTCTGGGTACAACCATATCTCATTGAATCCCGAGTTTTGTAGGATACCTCGTACCTTTGTAGACCAGTTTATAATGCGGGGATTGCCATCTATCTCATTTCTTTGTTTGTTGATAATGGTTTTTAATATGCAATTATTATCTTTATTACCGTACATCTTCGGCCAGTATTTGATGATTCGTATATATCTTGAAATGTATGATGGATATCGACCGGCTTCTGCGTAGAGCGATAAAGTGTTTGTTGACGTTTTAACATTTAGTATCCATTTACAATTTTATTTATGAATCAGCTCTATATTATCTGCCTTGATGTGTCCCCATACTTCACAGCCATAATTTAAAATAGACAGTACGTATGAATCAAAATGATTAAACATAATGTTAATTGGAATAGCCATATTCCGCGTAAGGTTTAACAAGGAATTCATTGCACGTAGAGCTTTACCTTTAAGTGTATTAGTTGCCGGTATGAACGAACCACCGCTGGATAGTACAATGCCTAAATAATTGAAACCGTTTACTACCTCGATCAACGTTCCAGAATATGCCTATGCGCATTCTTGTCTAAGCGATCCGCCTTTTCTAAAACTACGATTTTTGTTTTCTCGATATTAACATTTAGATTCCATTTTAACCAATACTTTTCTAGATTGTTTAGAGATTCTTGTAGGCCTTGTTTTGTTTCTGAGCATATTGCGGCGCCGTCGGCAAATAATAAAAGATATATAGAAATTTGTTCTATTGTGATACCAACATTTACATTGTGTTGCAGATGATGTTCAGTGTAATTTAGGAACAGGGAAAACAATATCGGTGATGTTATCTCCCCTTGAAATAGCCCTAGGTCACTGTTGAAAAAGTCTGTTACAGTATTTAAATGTTTGATACATAATTTGACTTCATCATACATTGAGCGGATTAGTGAAAAAGGTTTGCCATCTATTCCGGATTTGTTTAATTAGAACCACAGACAGTTACGGTCAATTAAGTCATACACTTTTTTAAAGTCAACGAAGCAGCAGAATAATTTGCTTTTATTCGTGAGTTGTTGTTCAATTAGTGCGTGCAGTGAAAATATAGCGTCAACTGTGCAATTATTGGGTTTAAATCCGAATTGAGCGTCAGTGAGTATATCATTATCTAATGCCCATTTCTTTAATCTCTCGTTAATGATAACTGTAAAAAAATTGGCAAAACAGCTTGTGATTATTATGCCTCTGTAATTATTTGGGTCAGACGTATCCCCCTTCTCGTATTTTGGTATTATGAGGCCGGTTGACCAACTACGTGGAAATACTTTTTTGTTTAGGATTTAATTAAACAGTATTTCGAGTGATTTTGCAATCGTGTCTATGCTTTCTTTGAAATATTCTTATAGGATGTTGTCAAATGAACATGCTTCATTGTTCTCTAACAACTTTGATGCGCGTACTATTTCTTCAATAGTAATCGGTCGGTCGAGTTCACTATATACAATACAATACAATATCTTTATTCAGCAATTAAACATACAACACATGTTTATAGCCTACACAATTACATGAATATGTAGGTTCGGCTAGATCATTATTTAAAAAATCTTGCAGGAACTCGACGCCTTCTTCATTTCTATGAGATACTGTATTTGCTGCTAAATTCTTAAAATGATTATAAAATTCTTCTGTTGGTATTTGTTCGCCATTTTTATTCATAGGTTTTTGTTTAAATATTTTCCAGAACTCTCGCGGGCGTTTGCGTTTCATGTCATTCATTTTCTTACCTAGGTCTCTGTTAAAATTATTTTTTACACTTATTATAGTCTTTTTTCTTTTCGAATACTTATCTCCGAGTGTCGTTATTTTTAGTTATATTGTATTGTTGAATGGCGTTTTGTACAGTTCGTGTTTGCGTTTGCGTTCTTCATTATACCATTTTTGTTTATTTGTATTGTTTGTGTTAAACTGGGTATTGTTCGGTTTGATAATATTTTCAAAATATTTATTGCCTTTAGAGTTTAAATAAGCAGTAAATATATTGACAAGAACATCTGTTTCAGCGTCGTGGTTGATGTCAGCCGTTAAACTGTGTTCGAGAAGGTGAATGTCAGAGGCTGCGTCATTTAAAAATGACTCTTTTCGGTTATTATTCCATTTGTAGAATATAGATGAATTAATAATCTTTTTCTCGGTATTTGTCTTTATTTTGAACGAGAAAGCGATAGGTGCATGGTTTGAATACTCATTTAAATCGTGAACACAAAATTCAACAATATCATTAAAATTCGATACGGGCGTCAACAGATAATCTACTAAACTTTCACCGTTATGTGTTATGCAGAATAGTTTGCCCTCATGCTTGTCTTTATGTAACCGTCCGTTAACTATACACATATTCGATGCTTTACAAAGGTCAATGAGGTACTCGCCAAACCTGTTTGAGGTCGTGCGTTGTACGGGGGTGATGGGACGTCTATATCAAATATGACGTCGTTACCAAGGATACGGTCATTATCGATATAGTCACATTTTCGGCAGATTCTGGCGTTCATGTCCCATCTTTTCTTAATTTTGTGGTGACAATGATTTGCATATATTATGTCAATCATGCCAATTATTGTTGAATAAACATTCACACCTTATAATACAAAAGGATACGTTTGACCAGAGATTGAATAAACTGCGAACTTACACATAGTCCCAAATTATACTCAATTTGGGCAATTTTCCTTTTATTTTTAAAGTTATAGAACAGCACAAACTTGTATTCAGACTTAAACTATACAGTTTCTCGTGTACAACATGTTTACAATATATAAATCTAGTCAGAAAAATAATAAACAATGCAAATATACAATTTACACAAATAGATAAACAAATTTTGTTCTGTTCTATAACTTTTAAATAAAAGGAAAATTGTCCAAATCGAGTATAATTGCGCATTGAAAACTATTTACAATCAAGACACATAATTTTATGTCGGGCTTAAATAAGATAATTAATAACACAGATCTTACTACAAGGTCTGTGTTAATAATTAAAGATCGACACGTGGAATAGTTTCGCGTTTAAATATTTGACCCATATATTTTCTAAAATTATTGATACAATGTCACGTTTGGAAAACATGTCTCTTAACATATGTTCGCGTTCAACTTTCGATATATAATAGAAGATAATATCGGATATCGTACTTCCAAATTAATCGATACCCTTAAGTAATATAACGCATAGAATTTGTTTAAAGTAGCTTCCTATTTTTCTCGAACATGCGTACACAACCATTTAAAAACAATACTTTTGTTCATATCAGCTTTTTGAGACTACATGATTTTGATCGAGTTAGTTTAGAACCGACATTTGTAGAGTGACTTAATGCAAAACTTAGATTTTCTCAAAACAAATAGGAAACATAACTAGAGCACATTTATTTTCTTTACTCTTTCTTCGCCAAATCTATTCTCTCAACCTGATTGCGTATAAGCGTTTATTTATCCTCGCTGTATTGCACTAAGCACTTTAGCGAGCAAAGAGTTGGTAAAGATTCACCTTCATTAAGCAGTTTATAGTCAATTTTAGATCGAGCTCTTAACGACGAAGCCATGATTCAACAGCTGTTCGCTGTAGTAAACTAGTACTATAGTATAGTATAGTAAACTAGTAAATAATTTGTCACATTATATATTTAATGCTTTTAAATTAAGAAGTAACACGGTCCAAAACTAAAGAAGGACCGTCCTCTGTGTACATAAATCTAGTCAGAAAAATAATAAACAATGCAAATATACAATTTACACAAATAGATAAATAAAAATTAATGTACACAGAGGACGGTCCTTCTTTAATTTTGGACCGTGTTACTTCTTAATTTAAATAACAGACCTAATAACAAATAGACAGGACACTGTGAACTGATATCTATTTCACGTGACACAGTGTGTACATTTGACAAAATGTTGCTGCCTTTAAAGCCATATATCATGAAGAGTTGTATGCATAAATGTTTAATTCATGCACATGTATTTCTCTGTCCAATGATGGTATTTCCCTTTCTTTAACATTTTAGGCAAAACAGGAGTCAGAACGAAGCTTTTGCTATATCAAACATGATGGTATTTTTAACTTTGTATATTTCAATAAAAATACACTTTAAAAAAACTATTCTCAGTTACAATTTATTAAAAGCTTGTTTATAATAACGTATTTCATGTAAATATTAAAGTGATTTTTTAAAAATGTGTTTTGCCTAAATTTACTAAAGTGCATTTATAGTTTCACGATAAACACTCCATATGAACGCGAACATATGTTAAGAGACATGTTTTCCAAACGTGACATTGTATCAATAATTTTAGAAAATATATGGGTCAAATATTTAAACGCGAAACTATTCCACGTGTCGATCTTTAATTATTAACACAGACCTTGTAGTAAGATCTGTGTTATTAATTATCTTATTTAAGCCCGACATAAAATTATGTGTCTTGATTGTAAATAGTTTTCAATGCGCAATTATACTCGATTTGGACAATTTTCCTTTTATTTAAAAGTTATAGAACAGAACAAAATTTGTTTATCTATTTGTGTAAATTGTATATTTGCATTGTTTATTATTTTTCTGACTAGATTTATATATTGTAAACATGTTGTACACGAGAAACTGTATAGTTTAAGTCTGAATACAAGTTTGTGCTGTTCTATAACTTTAAAAATAAAAGGAAAATTGCCCAAATTGAGTATAATTTGGGACTATGTGTAAGTTCGCAGTTTATTCAATCTCTGGTCAAACGTATCCTTTTGTATTATAAGGTGTGAATGTTTATTCAACAATAATTGGCATGATTGACATAATATATGCAAATCATTGTCACCACAAAATTAAGAAAAGATGGGACATGAACGCCAGAATCTGCCGAAAATGTGACTATATCGATAATGACCGTATCCTTGGTAACGACGTCATATTTGATATAGACGTCCCATCACCCCCGTACAACGCACGACCTCAAACAGGTTTGGCGAGTACCTCATTGACCTTTGTAAAGCATCGAATATGTGTATAGTTAACGGACGGTTACATAAAGACAAGCATGAGGGCAAACTATTCTGCATAACACATAACGGTGAAAGTTTAGTAGATTATCTGTTGACGCCCGTATCGAATTTTAATGATATTGTTGAATTTTGTGTTCACGATTTAAATGAGTATTCAAACCATGCACCTATCGCTTTCTCGTTCAAAATAAAGACAAATACCGAGAAAAAGATTATTAATTCATCTATATTCTACAAATGGAATAATAACCGAAAAGAGTCATTTTTAAATGACGCAGCCTCTGACATTCACCTTCTCGAACACAGTTTAACGGCTGACATCAACCACGACGCTGAAACAGATGTTCTTGTCAATATATTTACTGCTTATTTAAACTCTAAAGGCAATAAATATTTTGAAAATATTATCCATAAACGCAAAGTGAATGGACAATTTACCATGAAGCTATTTTATATATGGTAAAGTTGCCATTCACTACCACCGTTCTAACCGTAATATTTACATTTCTGTTGCCTTGACCTTAAATGAAACACATTTATGTGCTGCATTTAAATTCCCAGTGAAATAACACTTTTACGTTTTGGGCAGAGCTAAAGCAAACATTTTAGGTATAGTTTATTAGTTTGATTTACTGTCACCAAAGTGCATAAAAGGATTAAATTCAATATTTCGATATTGTTACGGGTTATGAAAAACATAAGCTAGTTTAAATTTACGAGAAGTGTCTCGGACTTCACACTAATTAAACTAGCCTAATATTTTGCATAGCCTATCGAAAGATCTAAATATTGAATTAAATCCTTAAAAAATCAATTCTTCAATGGATTCATCTAGTTATTCATTTGCCTGACTCCAGTACATGCTTGTTAACATCCCTCTGCCGGGAAATATTTTTATTTTTGCAATGTTAAACAGTAGCTTCTTGAACATATATTTTTTAATGGCTTATCGACACATTATCTAAGGTTATTTAGAGCCGCCCCAGATAGAGGAGAAGGATATATAGGAATCATATAACCTTCAATAAACAGGACTGCACACTTTATGTCCGGCGCATCCTTGACCGGGATAGTTAAGAGGCTGCTTCTAAAACGTTCTCATCTCTCACAGCTACGGGTTTGAATCCCACTGTAAGCTTGACTTGTCAAGTTAAAAAGTGTCGATAATCACGGACGGCATGAGGTATATACAGTACTGGTTCTACCCGAGAAAAAAAATGGGTCTGCTTCTACCACAAAAAAAAATAGACCGTCATATATAGCCTAACATGTGCTAAAAATGATGCAAACGTAAATGACAAAGCTAAGAATGTAAACGCTTTCCCATGGGCACAGTGAAACACTCAGTGGTGCAAGTAAGATCTCTAGATTCAAAGTCTACCATGCTGTATCACAACCGTTTCAGAAATTAAAATGTTTTAGACAAATCTGAAATGCTATCAATAGCGTTTGCTGAATCGGTTATAAAACCGTGTTTTGAAAATATGTGGGTTTTTATGTCTGTCTGTCTGTGTCACAAACGATGTCCGATCAATAACTAGAGAATGGTTGGTCCTAGGGTCCTTAAACTTGGAAGGATGGTTGGTCATGACAAGTAGATGACCTCTATTGATTTTGGGGTCACTAGGTCAAAGGTCGCGGTCGCGGTCACATTGACTATCAAAACAATGTCCGATCAATAACTAGAGAATGGTTGGACCTAGGGTCCTTAAACTTTACAGGATGGTTGGTCATGACCAGTAGATGATCTCTATTGATTTTAGAGTCACTAGGTCAAAGGTCAAGGTCGCGGTGACATTGACTATCAAAACGATGTCCGATCAATAACTAGAGAATGGTTAGACCTAGGGTCCTCAAACTTGGAAGGGTGGTTGATCATGATCAGTAGATGAACCCTATTGATTTCGGGGATCGTTTTAATAGTCAAGGTCACCGCGACCTTGACCTTTGACTTAGTGACCCCAACATCAATAGGGGTCATCTACTGGTCATGACCAACCATCCTTCCAAGTTTGAGGACCCTAGGTCCAACCATTGTGTAGTTATTGATCGGACATCGTTTTGATAGTCACGGTCACCGCGACCTTGACCTCTCACCTAGTGACCCCAAAATCAATAGGGTTCATTTTAGTCACCGATCAATAACTAGACAATGTCCGATCAATAGCTAGAGAATGGTTGGACCTAGGGTCCTCAAACTTGGAAGGATGGTTGGTCATGACCAGTAGACAATAGGCCAAACAAAATAATATGTGGTTCAGGTAACACTGGCAAAAAAAAATAGGGTAGGTAGGTAGGCATTTTTTTTTCTCAGTAATGAATTCAATTCTGATAATGAATTTAATCTGCTCAATTACTTTACCTTGAGTTCGATTTTTTTGGCATTATCAACAATCTTTTTTTTTATTTTTTATTTTATTTTAAAAAAATAATAATTTTTGCATAAAAGGTTTTAGGGTCGGCCCCTTAAAATAGGGCGGTCGGGTTACCTGAACCACACATATTTTTATGTGGCCTTACTGATACAGGTAATAGATAAAGTCACAGGGATATTGAATGTCAAAACGATCTCAGATCAATAGAGAACGGTTGGACCTAGAGTTGTCAATTATGTCTGTTCGGGCGAGTGGGGGAGCCATACGTTTTTGTCCCATGGACAATAACAATTTATAGTTTGTTGTTGTTTTTAATATCTTTTATATTTTTCAGTGCCATTTCTGCCTTAAGCTGCACCCTTAGATGCCCTGAATGTTCAAGAATGTCCAAGAAACGAATATAGTATGCGTCAGTCTTCCATTGTTTGTGGTTGTTTATGTCTGCGTTCCGCTTTATGTAGAACTCAGCATTAATAACCTGCAACGCATGGCTTGAACTTGCAACCGAAATAAAAAGGACTGGATGTACATGTACCATTAATGAGTGGCAGTTATCTGTGGTTAATGGATACAATAGTGGCCACTGGGAATAAATGATGTGCCAAACAATCAATTGTGGCCAACGATCAGTTATGTAGTAATTGATATTAAGTTATGACATTCCACAAGAGATCATTGCAAAACATAGAATTCTATTATCGCTGAAAACAAAAACAAAACATACAAGCTACTTAGTCAAGAATCAGTCGCATTACCACCATCTCAAAATAGTACAAAATAAACTCCTTTTCTACATACAAAGAAAGTTACATTTTTTCGCGCACAATGCAGAGACGGGGAAGCGAACCCGAGCTTTCATTCGTCTAGTGACATTAGTAAGAAGTGAGTGAGTTCAAGTATGTTACCCAGACATGATTTGATATTTTGTAGCGCATCCATGGTTGAGAGGGTAAAGATGCTGCATTGGAAACCATCTCAACGCTGCGGGTTTGATTCCCACTGGGTTGTAAGTGTTGATTCTTATCGACGACGGGAAGTGTACAGCATGTATCTTACATGTTCTACCCAGGAATAAGTGAGTAGTCTGCTTCCACCACTAAAAACTGTTGACCATCATACATAGGCTAAAATGTGCTGAAAAATGACGTTATGTTCTTGTCCGGTCCATGTGGTAAGTAGCATACACATCTGTGGGTCCTTTATTCAAGGTCATGCAGTTTTCATGTCCAGTCATACTCCTAAACCCCTTCTTCTTCTTCCAAGTAAAGAGCTAGGATCTTCAAATATCATAATTAGCTCTTAAAATAATGAGACGCAACCTAATTTGCCTATGTGTTTTCAATAGACCGTGTGTTGCACATTAATGTTTACATGTTCAAGGTCAGTGTGAATACTGATGTACATGTACTTTTGGTGTTCATTCCAATAAGCTGTCCGACAATTTCAGATAATGAGATGAAACCGTTACCCTATCATTAATATATTGGGCGTGAACATCACTTAATTTCAAGGTCAAGCATCTTGCGCAAGACATTTTCTCTTGGCTTTGTCCGTCTGATGGGGATGGTAAATAGAAGGTCCAAACTACCAAAGGCTATCCTGTCTGCATGTTAAATAAGTACATGTATTACAATCTTTCTGACAGTAAGAGTAGGGCAGGGTTTCATGATTATTATTTTTATTCTTCACCTCTCACTGAGGTGGCTCTAATAACCATAATGTGCTGATTATTATTTTCATTTGCATTCCAGTTTGTTTGTTTAATGAGTTGAGCTCGCTATGAGGCAGTGCCTTATTCATATTATGAATACTTGCTTTCTGAAAATCTTTCGAAATTTTGCACAATCATGGTGTGTTTGGTTCTCAAAGACCGTGAGTGAAAACAGTTCGACTTTTATTTTCTGAAAAGACCACTATTAAAAATTGAACTGACCATACCCCTCCACCCTCTACACCACTCAGTTTTTATACCCCAGTCAGTTTTTACTGCGTTTTTTTTTTTTGATTTCTTGGGACAATGTGTAGGCACGTGTGTGCACGTGCTTTTTGTTGAAAAGGTGACGCTTTTTGTCCGCGCGGCGCTTTTTGTCCTTAGAAAACAAAATTAAAAAATGATGCCTTTTGTCTGCATGGCGCTTTTTGTCCGCACAATATCTGAAAAAGTGACGCCTTTTGTCCGCGCGGCGCTTTTTGTCCACATAAATTCAGAAAAAGTAACATCCGTGAGACGCTTGTAGCACTTGTCAAAACTTGACCTGCCAATGTCCATAATACATATTTCGAGCCAATTGTATTTGGAGGGGGAGAAATTGTGTATAGTTAACTGTAACTCACAGTTAGCCATACAATTCGACTTTTTTCAGATAATGAGGCCCACCCAATAAAGCATTTGTGACCAGTACTAATAACACATTAAAGAAGTTTGTGTATTTATTGTGTTGTGCTCTGATTTTTGGTCTAAAACAATTAAGAAATACCAGATAAGTTTTTTGTTCAAAAGCTAAATTATGAACATATGTTTCTTTAAAGTAAATTACAAAGAGTTGTTAAGCTATTCTTGCCCTCAATACAGCAATGCTCTACAAATAAAAAAACAAAGAACGGGCCTCAATATATATACCGGAGTTGATCAGCCATGAAGCGTGCTGGCTGGAAATATTCATGCTTTTTTTCAACGACCAAGTAGAGTTGGAAAATGTGTCTTTAAAGCTACAGACCCCCTATATTAACTGGTAATAACTCATGAATATGAATGAGTCACGTGAGCAATAGTTTCAAATCGACGAACACCCCAAAAGTCGGTATATAAGGCAAAAATCGATGCGTAAAATATCACATTTTTATTTAGCCTTCGTACAGGTAACATCGATAAATATACGGCTTCAGAATATATGTGATACAAAAAGTATTTGCCCGGAACGGGATTTGAACCACAGCCGTTGCGCTTTTAAGTTTTGAAGGCCGTACATTTAACCACTTGACCAAGACTATTTATTGGTTTGTTCTAGCATTATTAACACTAAATAGGCATTACGTAATAACTAGCACACAAACAAACTCATCATGCGCTAAATAACAAGTCGATATATGGTTGTTTTGAGGCGGAATATTGGTTTCATATTTATAACATATAGTATTACACCAGGCAATGCTAATTTACACGTCCGACAAGATGGTCTATATATTTATGGATTCATCTTGATTTGCGTCCAAATATATGTTAAGTTATTTTGCCTCATAATAAATTGTAGTTTGTATACCATTTTCTCAAGCAGCGTTATAGCTCAGTGATAGAGCACTGGACTTGAACTCAGAAGGTCGTGTGTTCGAGTCCCGAAAGAGGCAAATATATTTTTCTTCTGTAAATCATAATGTTACCTGTGTACAGGTACGATGTGGACTGGTCGATGTCTATACAATAAATGATATCCTACGTTATATTTGCTCGCTTAAATACCCGATTTCGACATGAGCTGGTGAACATGAAGTTACAAATAAAGACACGCCTACAAAGAAGAAATCGATTTATATAGCTTTAAAGACACATTTCCCAATTGAATGTAGTCGTTGAAAAATCATGGATAGCATGCTTTTTAACTGCTTACTTCTCGCTGACGGATTACCACAGAGACATTATATTGAGGCCCCATCACAGTTTTTTCTTTTCACTTACTATTACCTTAGTTTTTGATATAAAATATATTGTAACTAAAAACACTAGATTGTTTATTATGGGGGAGCATATAGTCGCCGCTTATTCCGTCCGTCCGTGTGTGCGTACGTGCGTCCGTGCGTCACACGTTTTGTCCGGAGCATAACTCAAAAAGTATGGTTGATTAAAGTTCGTGTGAATGATTCAATGAGACGGAGTGCATTTCATAGGAACCATAACTCCAGCTTCACTTCTTTTTTAATTATCTCCCTTTTTGAAAAATCTTATCCGGAGCATAATAGAGTTTCGTACGGATTCATTTTCAATAAGGAAACACTCACATGAAACATTACTTTTTGCTGTGTAACTTTCGGGATGCATCCATCGGTTCTACCGATACTCTTGTTTGTTAATATTAATATCAGAAAACAAACAACAACACATGAACTAGAAATGATAATTTTACTGCACCATATATTAATATTAGTTCCACCTATGGCCCATATGAGGTTGTTCATACGGATTTGGTAACCACTGTCTACACTGTTCAACAACATACTTTGGCATGATTTCTCTGCGATGCCAGGTGTTGTCTCCATTCTGGTAGTACTTTTCTTCACAATATATCTTGGGTCGTTCCATGCCCCACAGTTGTATATAACTGTGGGGCAACTATAGAATTCATATAAGATTTGGTTGAATTTCGACAAGCGGTTTCTGAGAAAAAGTCGTCAGAAGCAAATTATAACGACCACGACGGACGATGGACAGACAACGGACGGACGACGGACGAAGAGTGATTCCAAACATCACAATGATCACAAAAACACTGACAGATGGCAACGATTTTTGAATTTTGAAGTCCCGATGAGTTTCTTGCATTTGAGATTTACTAAAACTTGGCAGACAAGTAATGATAATAGATTATATTGTGCTAAAAATACAAAAACTATTAATTGTTAACACGGGTCTTTTAAGAAAATCCATCTATACATAGTTGTTTTAACATATAAACAAGTGCACATAAAATGCAAAACGGTTATAATTTTTACTACATTATTATACACTCTTTATGGGACGAGCCTCATCCTTTGACAAAAAACGAATAATCTCAATTTCCTTGTGCAAATGTATTTCTAACAGCGATTTACAGTCCTATAGAAATTCTCTCCCTTTACAGTCCTATAGAAATTCCTCATCCCCCCCCCCCCCCCCACCCTGCAAATGTATTTCTAACAGCGATTTACACCCCCCCCCCACCCCCACCCCTCCCCTCCTGCAAATGTATTTCTAACAGCGATTTACAGTTACCTATAGAAATTCTCTTTAAGTTTATTAATCAAGCTGGATAATTCCTACTTAGTACTAAGGCTGTGCCTTCTTCATATTAGTAATGGTATAATTTATGGTAAAATCACTGAGGAAATTGCATACATTTTTAAAATTATTTTATTTTAGTTATGGTTTGATAATAAATACCTTGACCTAACAATTAAATGTATTTAAGTCTCATTTCATATTATACTTTAATTTGTTGCAAATGTTATGCGTTGATCGTCGGTAATTTCGGTTTGCATTCGTGATTGTTAAAGACGAAGAAGAATTCGAATCACACTACCTGTTTTCAAAAAACTACCGGGATCAGGATGGACTTTCAAAGCAAAAAGGTAAGATATATATTATTTCCAAAATTTGTATTTTGAACGCATACACACATTGGGATTTGTTCTGATATAAAGTAATTAAAGTTTGGTTTATATTCGATAACGGCAGGTCAAAATTCAGAATTTCGGGAAAGTATCATTAAAATAAATGCTTCCATTCTCTCTCTTGTTTGGGTGATGAAATTTGTATTACTCGGTTTTTATCCTTAAATTCTGTAGTAAAATAAAAATCATTGACCAAGTAAAACAGATAATAATTTTCAAGATTCCATTTTGAGTGGTAAATATATTGAATCAATTTGCATAAACAGGGTTTTAAAATAGTCACAATGCAAATACCTTAATTTTAACAGTAAACTTGGTTGAACAGCAAGGATAAAGACCGAGTTTATCACCTACCGGAAGTTAGAGGTCTCAGATTTCCTGGTCACTAATTGGTCAGTTTATTTTGATGATGCATTATCAAAATTATGAATAGGGCCTTTATGTTTCGATCTTTACCAAACTCTACCAGATTTTTCATGTCAATAAAAGCTTGGACAGTTTCGAAACCAGCCAGTTCGGACCAGTACTAGCGGAGTTATGACCCTTTATTTAGTTAAAAATGCTACATTTTGCATCGTTAAAACGGTAGGGCCTTATGTTTTTATCTGATCTTTACCAATCTTTTTCACATTGTTAAATATTAATAAATGCTTGTAAAACAGCCAGATAGGAATAGAACAATAACAGCAGAGTCATACGCTTGATTTAGATAAAATGCTATTGTTCAACAAAACTTTACAGGGTTGATCATCATATCATCGTCGTGTTCCAGTTTACAGATTTTTGATGAGTATCGGCTCTTTAGAGGTTTCTGATACACATTTTCAGAGCTTATTATTCTTCCTTTAAAGTTAATCCTCTGGTTCCTTAGCATTCTCGAGCTTGTAAACATTCTCCCGAACCCTTTGGCTGGATTTCATCGAAACTTGACAAGGATGATCAGTATCAAGCCTATCTGTGTGAATATTCATCATATTCCGGTTGAATGATTTTGGCACAATTATGGCCTTTTAAAGGTTTTAATAAACAACTTTGTCCAGATTAGTCTCTTCTGAACTCATCGGATTTCAACAAATTTTGGCGAGGATGATCAGTACAAAGCCTAATTGCACCTATCAATGCCTTGTTCTGGTAGAGATGGCATGTTCGCCCAGTCGGTAGCGCGGCGGATGTGTAATTGGAGCCACGGGTTTCATTGGGCAAGACACTTAGGCTGGTCCGTCGGATTGGGACGTAAATCGCGCGGTCTCGTGTATCGATCCATACTCCGAGCAAGTTCAAGAACCGTAGGAATCTATTCGATAATAAGAGTGGGGCACGGTTCCTGAATTCCTATGTATCATTCCACTCTCTCTTGGGAGGCTCAAAATAACCAATGCTGTGTTAATGAGCCGTTACACAACATTCATTTCAACTGTTCTGGTTGAGTGAATTTCAGCAGAGTTATGACCCTTTAAAGGTTGTAATACACTAACTTTGCACAGACTAGATCTAGTTATCATGAACCACTGGCCGTATTTCAACAAAACTTGTCAGGGATGATTAGTACCAAACCTAGTTGCGTATGTCACCACCATGCTTCAGTTGAATGATATTTGAAAGAGTTATGGCCCCTTATACATAAAATTTATCTTTAGCAAGTAGAGCGTCCCTACAGACCCTATTGGGCCTATTATCTTAAATGCGAGCAATAGACAGTGTTCATAAAAGTTTTTAGCTCTACTGGCCAAACGCCAGCAAAGCTTATGGGGTGACGAGTTGTCCGTCGTCCGTCTGTTTGTCTGCCCGTTAACTTGTGCCTTGTGAACACTCTAGGGGCTTCATTATTAATCGGATCTTAACAAAACTTTGCCAGTGTCTTTATATCAATGAAAGCTCGGACAAGTTTGAAATCCAGTCAGATAGGAATAATTTAACCGGAGTTATGGCCCTTGTTTTGCTGAAAAATGCCATATTAAGCCTTGTGAAAACTCTAGCACCTTCATTTATTATTTGATCTTTTCCAAACTTGCATAGATTATTAATATTAACGAAAGCTGGGAAAAGTTTGAAAACCAGTCATATCGGGTCAGTAACACCGGAGTTATGGCCCTTGTTTTTTTCTTGAAAAATGCTATTTTCTGCCTGTTGAACACTACAGGGTTCAATATTAATCGGATCGTAACGAAACTTTGCCAGTGTTTTTATTTCATTGAAAGCTTGCATAAATTTGAAAACCAGCGAGATCAAAGTAATTTTACCGGAGCTATGGCCCTTGTTTTTCTGAAAAATGCCATATTTAGCCTTGTGAACACTCTAGCACCTTCATTTATTATTTGATCTTTACTAAACGTGCACATATTGTTCATTTTAATAAAAAGTTCGGATAAGTTCGAAAACCAGCAAAATCGGGTCAGTAACACTGGAGTTTTGGCCTTTGTTTTTCTGAAAAATGCTATTTTCCACCTTGTGAACACTCTAGGGCCTTTAATATTAATCGGATCTAAACGAAACTTTAGAAATGAAAGCTGGGACAACCAGCGAGATCGGAATAATTTAACCTGAGTTATTGCCGCTGGAAAATATTAAGCCTTGTGAACACTCTAGTTATGCAATCTCATTCATAGAAGAACGTGAGACAAATTAAAAAACACCCATGCCAGACTAGACACAGCAGACTTATTGCCCATGATTACCTTGTGAGCAATGTATGGTCATCCTGGCCCTTTTGTTTTTGCAATGTTTTTAAAAGATGGGAACGTTATGTTCCGTTTTAGCTAGTAGAGCGTCTACAGGCCCTTTTGGGCCTCTTGTTTAATTGTTTTATTTCATGAAAATAAACATGATTTCATTTATACATGTAAATGTGTTTCGTTATTAATTATTTCCTAGTCCTGCAATTCTGTTTTTGAGAGGTTTGTATATAACAGTTGCCCCCTCACAAAACAACGACATGTTATGGCATCTTCCCTTTGTTACACTGTATCCTGCTTTTAAAGTAACCCACCCGCCAACAGCAGGCAAACTTTACAATCGATGCACAAATTTATATATATGTAACTAATTTATATTTGCAAATCCTAACTCTAAAATAACAATATAAACATGAAATCCGGCCAGCCAAAAACATCGCCTTTGTGTTATTGCTTGAAGCTTCGAATACAAAGTTACAAACTCTAAATTCATTTCACACATGTTCATGTGCGGGTATTTTACTAACCCGTGGATAATATACAGTTTTAATTCGCATATATGCATCATCTTGCGACCTCGACAAATGGGTAGAGTTTGGAAGAACGTTTTTATAGCAACATTTGGCGCTTGTGTTACTTTAAGACAAAACTCTAAGAATAATCAAAGGTTGTCACCATCGAATTTAAGTTAGTCTTGCCTTAATATATACTAGTATTTAAACACTATACTAATAATACTCAGTTTTATCAAAACAGACACAAAGGAGAATGAACTTGACATGTATATACATATTCAACTTAATGTCCAATGTTCTTGGAGAAGCTTTATTACTACACCAGACACTGTCCAGTATATTTCATGACACCCCGTGTCGACACAACCTGTCACCTTGTCAAATAAATAAATTTCTACAGAACAAGATTTAGTGTCGCTGTTCCACAGGTCCCATAACTATTCATCACCTATCAATCACAGTAGAAAGTATGCAGCATACCAGTAATACACTCAATTTAAAGCAAAACTGCTAGAGGCCAATCTCCAGATAAATATGGCATCAGAACTAATTTCTTCGTGCACAAAACTGCATCAATCCTGAACAAAGAACATTTCATATGACTTAAGAAGAACCACGGAATCTATCATTGGATTCACAAACCCCATTCCGATTTGAAGTCAATGATTATGATCTATACCTACGATCGTCTCGTATTCCTGCATAGAGATGTGTTGCTTATGATTTATTACAGTATCATGCTGATAACACCATGACATAATTCTCAATGACTTAATTAACACAACACGCTGACCAGATCTGTAACACACTATATTTGGTTAATTGGTTCCCTTATTCGTCAGGTATAAGACAGATCTTAAGTTGAAGTTACCATATCCTCTAGGCTCGATACCTTGCAACAACTGATGGCAATTCAGACATAATTGACAAAAGCAAAATGCTCTACTGCTTAGAAATATCAGTTGAGCCAAATACAAATTGACAAATGAATATACTGTATGTGTATGACGTTTACGCACCACGTCGCACTCTTCAGTTCCTGGTACGTTTGACGATTTAGTGAGTTTGACATACCTATCATCTGAAGCCTTGAGTTGACCTTGTGGCAGACGCGCGCGTCTCTAGATCTATTGAAGTAGTTCGAGTGCAAGAGGCGAAGTGAAACCCCAACTTGCCTGCTCTCTGGGGTGAACACGAAGGCCTCTTGTGATTTAAAAAGTTACATTAGTAATCACGACAATACGACAAAATGTTTTAATCGCATTTGCATCCAGTGGACACCAGACAGTAATGCACGAAACATCCAACCTCTACTGTGTTTGTTTGAAAATGTCACCAGCTTACCATTCCAGATGAAATATTTGTCATTGCTGATGATCACGAAGTTCTGTTTTCATCATAGGAAGAAGAATACATCAGAATGAACATGATAAGAGTCGTTCATGGTATCCGGTGAAAATCCAACCCGAGGTATAAGTGTTTATCGGATTAAAACAATCATACCGAGAGTTGGGATTCCCTATCTGAACCGAATACCCAGGATAGATTCATTTTCTTGCATATCAGAGACATTGTGTGCGTTGAAGCCGCCAGCTACTAACGTCTTGCATACTTTCCTGCATACCGGATGATGGCACGCTTGAATTTTATCTCGACCCTAGGATGAGATGGAAATAGCTAGCCCCGGTAAAATGGCGGATATCCTTGCCGGGTATGTAAGAAATCAATATTAATCCTCACCCACATCAGAAACTGCATACTTTCTGACACAGACTATAAGTATCTATCCCGTCTCTCTGGGTAAGATAATTATATTTTAGGAAGAGCGCGGAGATAAGGTTGTTTCCTTATCTCCCGTCTGAGTCCGAGTCCTGAAATATCTATTATCTTACCTAGATGCTTTTTCTTGCATATCAGTCGAAAAGAAAGAAGTTAAGCGAAGCTCACCAATTCAAAAAGTAGCATTACGACAACTTTTAACGTTTTTACACTCGTGTTATCGTTGCACTCACATATATCTCTGCTAACTACTAAATTACAAGATTTTGGTAAAACCTGTTAAATTGAAATATGTTTGCCTGGAACTTATTTATTTCTTGTAAATATGATTTTCAGAATATCTGCAAATTAGATGTTGCAATATTTGAAATAATGCATGAAAACAATTTAGTTTTAATCGGGACTATTTTACTACAAAAATAATACGTACTTAGGTCTCCTCAACGAAACGCATACGTAAACATTTCAAACCGAACCTCGATAGCAGAAAATTACTAAAAAAAAATAACTCATAGAAATAAAAATTGAAATTATTTAATATAGGTCTATATTTTATCTTTGCAGATCACGCAAAAGGATTTATGATAAACATCGTCGTAACTGTTTTGAATAATCACGTGACCTAACCGTTCGCCCTAATTCCTTTGACGTTGACAGAGTCAAATGAGGAACGAGTGTACTCTGGGTAGAGATTGGTGTTCTTATACCGGATGTTAAGGAGCGATACTAACACTGTGTACAGGATGTTTAGCGCGTGCTAAAACGTCAACGTGAAGATTATAGGAATCTTTTATGGGTATCCGGTGAAGATAGGGATATACAACCCGAGGTATAAGTGTTTTTATCGGAACCGAGGCTTTGCCGAGGTTCCGATTAAAACACTTATTCCGAGGGTTGTAATTGCCTATCTGAATCGAATACTCATGATAGATTATTTTTCTTGCATATCAGAGACATGTTGTGCGTTGACGCCGCCAGCTACTAACGTTTTGCATGTTTCCCTGCATACCGGATGTTGGCGCGCGTGAATTTTATCTCGACCCTAGGTGAGATGGAAATATCTAGCCCCGGTAAAATGACGGATATCCTTGTCCGGTATGCAAGAAAAGGTTACTTTTTTCAAGGGTACGTCCAAAATAACAGATATTCATATCTGATGGGTAAAAAATATTGATCCGGATTTCAGTAATGCAATCGTATTTCATGTTAATTAAAAAAAGGGGATGTTAAGGTAATAACTGGATGTGTGCTACTTTCTTTTAACATTCGGAAAATACTAAATAATTTAAAAACACACTATGCAACGCACATTACAAGAAAAAAACATTATTAACATCATGAGGACGTATGTGATTGTCTGTGATACATGTACGGTTTGGAATACGTTTCGTATGTAACATCATTAATGTTCTTAATGGTAACGAAAATTAAGGTAACGAAGGCATAGAAACGCAGGTATCCAAATTTAAAAAGTAAGTGAAACGAAAGTTTGTATTATAATAGGCATGTCTAATAAAGAAAAAAATCTTCCATATATTTTAGTCTTCAAAATGCAGTAAATATAATTATTATGTTGTAGGTAACTTATTCTACACCATGTAACACGATAAAATGGCAGACAAGTTGCACAATACTACATACGTAACGGACTTCCAGAAAAGTAGGGCCTACACAATTTTCCCGGGGGAGGGAGGGTCTACCAAGTATAAGCTCTCAGCGTATAAGCTTTTTTGTGTTGGTGAAATTTCTGTTCAACTTATCTACATCAATTTGGACATATTCTTACCGCATAACTGGAAATCCTCCGCCTTAAACTCTTATTACTGCCGATTCAGTACAGAAGGTGAGATTCTCGAACGTGTCAAAGAAGCGATTTCATATGATGATTAACGATATTTTATCTCTGCCATATAATAATATAGTACATTACTGAAAAAATCAAAAGAACGTACACAATTTTACCTCATCTTAAGATTTTCAACGAAGTAAAAGCGTAGTTTTAAGAGAGGCGTATAGTAGTCACACCGTCCGTCCGTATGTCAGTCCGTACGTCCGCACAATCGTGTCCTGTGAATAACTCTGACATAACGTGACAAAATCCAGGTCCGTAGCTCAAGCTCACACTTAAAAGTAAAAGGTCAAAACCACATTGGGGGCATTTGTCACTTACAGTGACTTTTTTTCTGTAGATAAAAAGCGTCGCGAGGACTTAGGTCGTCACCTTCCAGTTCATTGCAGTCTAAAACACTGTTCGGACAAAAAGGATCAATTTTTCTCAATTTATTGGGACAAAAAGCGCCGCGCGGATAAAAGGCGTCACTTTTTCAGATTTTGTGCGGACAAAAAGCGCCATGCGGACAAAAGGCTTCTTTTTTTTTTTGCAGACAAAAAGCGCCGCGTGGACATAAAGCGTCACTTTTTCAAATTTTTTGCGGACAAAAAGCGCCATGCGGACAAAAGGCATAATTTTTTCATTTTCTTCTGCGGACCAAAAAGCGCCACGCGGACAGAAAGCGTCACTTTTTCAAATTTTGTGCGGACAAAAAGCGCCGCGGACAAAAAGCGCCGTGCGGACAAAAAGCACTGTCACACATGTGCCAACAGTGCCTATAGGCAGCTACGCCACTGAACTGTGAATCTTATTGATGATGTTGTATCACTATGCTATTTCCTAGGCGATTATATTGAAACAAGAGACGAGGGCACATAATTTGATGTAAAAAGATGAATTTGTTACTGTCATCTAAAGTGTTTAAAATCCTCGTCATTTTATCTCATTAAAACAATATATATATATATATATAAAAAAATATTTATTACTAAAATACGATAACTATTCGTTTTTATATATCGTCCGATTTGTCGTATGAAATGGTCCGTTTTGTCCATATATATGGTCCGTTTTGTACAACGATCTGGTCCATTTTGTCCTGATCCGTTATGTCCATGGTCCGTTTCGGTCATGTACGCATTTTAATACTATGTCCTCTATCGGCATCAGATTTTACACAACAAAGCAAAACATATAACATCATACATACCAGATGTAGATATGGCAATGTTATACATGTTGTATAACTAATGCTGAAAGAATACCGTTAGACAATTAAATGAGGATAAACGTACACAAACATTTGCAAACAAGAGTCCCAAGAGAGCCTATAAGTAGTATAGCTACTGAGGGTATAAGCGCAATTTCCCCCTCGCGACAAACAATCAGCAGTTATCGGTTGTCTCCAGTTGCCCTTAACACAAAGATGCAAACGCCAAATGGCGATGGCATATTTGCTGCCAGACCCCTCGCAACTATACAAACTGATTGATTGCCCTTCGCTTAGGAAGAACTTTACCAATACCCCCAGCATCTAATAATTTTTGTAAATAACTAAAACATTTGCAATTCATTAAGCAAAGTCAGACGGAACCGGGCAGTAGTCTTCATCATCGCTGTACATATCACGGAATTTACTTATCTTGCCTATTATCTAGTATGTATCTTCTATCATCATAAGCTGACAATGTTTTTAAAGATTTCGTAGCTGCTTATGTTATGCTTTTGTGATCTAATAACTTTCATCTCATGGCGGGCTTCTGTTGCCGTAAACAAAATCTCTTTGTAATTATCATGCGTTATATTTTTTTTAACACCACACTTTTTAACACCCTTGCATTTTTTTGTACTAACCTCATTATCTAACATATACGAATATAGTTTACTTCGTAGTCCAACAAATTCAACAATAGGCATACCACAAGTTTCATCTTTCATTTTGCCAATAACCTTTTTATTATCATTAAAATGAAACTTACTTTTTGAATTATAATCACAATTATCAAAAAGTTCTTTATCCTTGTAAAAGTCTGCATACACATCTTTTGTTTTTATTTCATAACACAAGGAATCGGTATCAGTAAATAATAATTTAGTTTTTTTATCATATTTATTTTTGATGTAGTTGTAATGGAAATCATACATCAAATATTTTGACAAGTCTAAAATACACATGCCAACATAACAAGGACGATTTAAAACTAATCGTTCTTGTATTCTGTTTATGGCAAATACATTTTCATTAAACATTTTACAAGAAATAAATGAAAGTCTTGCTGCATATTTTAAAAGGACCTCCTCATCGTAAGTTAATTTAACATTAATTATTTTTCTTAAATTTTCCATAGTTTTACCAAAAACTGAATTGTTCATCAGTTTGAAGAAATCCTTTTCAAAAGCATTTTTACCAGCTGTTCTCCTGGAGGTATTAAAGTATATGTATGTCTTTAACCACTTTGATTCATCAAATTGTAGTATTCGGTGTATTTTTGTTACCTTCAATCCAAGCTTATTATACAGTTTTAAGTTTCTGTAATGCACAACATACTTTTCTTTATTTTTTAGTGTTGCAACACGTTTGTTAACTTTACTAGATCCTAAATTTAAACTTCTTTTTTAATCTTTTACAATAATCTGACAACCGCTCATCTTTTATATTTAAACTTTCTGGGGCAAGAGGATAATCATTATGCAAGTCATTCAGTTTCTTGGGATACTCGATATCACATTCAACAATGTAATTTGATTTTCCTTTTTCGATCTTATTAACCCACTTAAAGTTACCGGTAGGCAACGGTTGACACATGGCCCACCCATACAAGTCATTAGCATCAATATATATTATGTACTTGCTTTTTTTTTCCTTGTCATAGTTTTTCATATATTTATTGTTAGCCTGCGAATATCTGTCTGCGATATAACTTGTACCGCCTCTTAATCCTTTTTCCACAAACAAATATTGATCAATATCAGTGATTAAGTCAAGATGGATACCAATCATCCTAAGGCATGCATCCCAGGCTAAACCAGGACTACTGAAGTAATGACAAGGATCTAATTTGTAATACTCTATGCACATTTTTCTAAAGTTTTCAAAAACATCTGTCAGAAACAGCACATCAATCTTAAGATACAGATCATGCTATTCTCCCATATTTTTAATCTTAAATGTTTTCAATATTTTTTTAGCATGATCATAATCTGCATCTGAAATATGCCCATCATTTAATTGAGAATAAAATCTATCTTTGCCAGGTAATTTGGTTTCTTTGAAGCGTTCAAAACTGTTCATGTAATCATAAGAATAAGCGCCTTTTCTTTTTATTAATTCTAGCTTGTTGCAAGAGTATTTTTGTGAGGTGTACTGAAACGAAGGGATATTTTTACTAAATTATCAAGCGATTGAGACATAAACTGGAAACTGTCAATAAACACTAAACATTTTCCTAACATAAAAGCCATGTACTTTTCCATGTTATTCGGTATAACATTTATTGCTGTTTTAAACTTTCGGATGTGTTGCATTATAAAGTGAGAATCATATCCTCTTAAGTTACGAAACACAACAGGTATTTTTTAGTCAGCCTGAAATTAATATTACATATATCGTGAGCGCTTCCCCTTTACTTTCCAGTTATATGACAATGATCGCTGACTTTTCTGATGGAGTTTTTGTATGCCACTGTATGACCCGCGTCACCTTTTTTTGAGAGTTATTACAAAACCATTACCGCAAATATGGCATGATTTAGATTTTTGGAATCTAGCTTCTTCTTCCGTCTTCATCACCAAATCATTCTTAAAATGCGCATTCATAGTTTTCTTGCACCACTTTTGTTCTTCTATCATTTTTTCTAAAACTTGTAAACAGCATTTGGTCCTCTGTACGTTACAACTGGTTTTGAATATTGATCATCATAACAACAAACAACCTTATACCCATAACTGCAATCAGTATGCTTTTGATATGCTTCTGTATATGGTTTTTTAGGATTGTTTGATGCTGAAGAAATAATTTCGGTGACTGCTTAAAAATCAGCATATATAACAAACGGAACCATTAGCTGCCTGTCGTAGTTTTTAAAATAAACTTTTTCATCTTCGCTCGGCATTTTTATTGCTTGTTTTTCATTAAGTGAAAGACAATCAGGCTCATGCTTTTTTAACACCCTTTCTAATGTAAAGCACTGCAAACATGTTTTACAAAACCATTTTTTATTTGAATGTAATGTTTCATTAAACATTAACCTGTTAAAATCTTTTACCCATACATAATGATTTTTTTCTTTTTCGGTGATCAAAAGCATATCACACGATTCTTTTGCTTTATTTTTTGATATGCACAAAGGGTATACTTGATTATCTTCATACCCAAATATGTTAAAACAAATGTTGTTTTGTTTTTCTATTTTTGGGATTTGTTGAATTGTAACAGGAAATGTTATTCCCTTATAATTAAGATCACCAATATGATTTTTTGTACTTTGTTATTCTTTGAGGAACTTTTTAACAGGAAATTTACAAGCTAAATGACACCATCTAAAGCATTCATTATCTTCATGTTTTATATTTATTAAACCTTTTTGGTGGTGTTGCAGTTCTTTTGGTAAATCTAAATACGAGCTACCTCGCAAAGGCTTATACTTTACTCGATTTATGTAGTGCGCCTCAACTGTTGCAATTCCCCAACCACTTCCTTCAGAAACACATTCGACAATTTTATCCACTATTTGAAGAGCTGCTTTAGTTAGCGCATCATCAATTTGAGTTTTGTTTGTGATTAATAATGCTTTGGAAGCAAAATAGGCTATTTTACAAGTGGTTATTTTGCCTTTTTCTTCATCATGTACTATTTTTTCTAAAGAAAGTTTTAAAGTAACATTCATTTTAAGACCGTTTGTTTGCTCTAATTCCTTTTCAATGACATCTATAACAAATGGTTTTGTAAACCAAGGTTGCTTAAGTGGCTCTTTGTCCCATGCAATGAACTTGAAAAACTTTCATATATTGCTTTGGTGATTTTTTTTTTCCGAAACTCCGCTATATTCTTCTGGTAGTAATTTTACAATTTCCACAAATCTTCTAACCATTATATAATATTACATGAGACTATTTTTTTAAGCCTATATTTAATTTATTTAATTATTTTTCAACATGAATGGTGCTAACATCTCTAATTTCATCACCATCTATTTTCTCAACCAAAATGATATCATCATGGGTATCAGCGTCATCATCTTTTGATACTTCAAGAATATCTATTTTTTCATCTAAAAAAACATTTATTTCTCCATCTAGAAGAATGTCCAAGTATTTCCAAAAGCATTCTTTTTCAAGAGTCCTGTCATCTACCATCTGGTTGATTTTTATATGATATTTACAGTATCTCTCGAAATCATCGGTTTCAAGATCAATCTTATTATTTTTTACATGCTCACAATAGTTTATAAAGTCGTTTTTATCAAGAAGCTTTTCATTAATCATCTCTTTCATGCTTTTAATAAACATTTCAAAGTCTTCATAACATCCGATATCAGTATTAATTATATGAGTTTTTTTCAGTTTGCTGATTAATTCATCCTTAAAATACTCAACATCCTTAGCTACATCATCTGCTCGTGTTTCACTAAAAATCCTAATTTGTTTTATCGCCAGGTCTGTAAGAAGCTTTATAGCAGTATTAGCTTCATGCTCGGCCTTTATCGCCCAATCTTTTTTAAAAGCTGCAATATCTTTTTCCAATCGTTTCATATGACTTTCTTCAAACTTTAGAATCTCCTTGTTTGCTTTAGTTAAAAGAATCTGTTCATAGACAGCTACTTTTTCATAATTTTGTTTCCTCATCAAAGTGTTTCCTTTCTTCTTCTGCGTAACTTCTCATATACTACAGATTATATTATTTAATAATTAATTTTAAGCTTTTAATAAACATTTTAAAGTTTTCATAACGCTCAATATCAATATCATCCATATGATTATTGTTTTTCCTTAATAAATTATTTTTTAAAATGTTCAACCTTTTTGTCTACAGCGTCTGCTTGGTCTTTTTGAAATATATTAATTTCTTTTGTCGTTATGTCTGTGAGTGTCTTTATTATTCAGCCGCTGTTACTCAATTTAATAGCTTCCACCAAGCGTTTCATCCGGGTTTTATTAAACTCTTCAATCTCCTCTGTCGCCTTGATCATGAGAGTCTTTTTAAAGTCAGCTACTGTTTCTGTATAACTTTTCATATACTATAGATTACATTATTTTTTATTTAACTAGCGTAAACAATAATATCAATTCCTTTCTCTAACAAAATGTTGTAGTAAGCAATAAAAGAATCCTCAGTTACAAAACTGCAAGTTGCTGATGAAATTAGTTTTTTACAAAAAGCACGCAACCTGTTTATTCCTGTTTTTTTTATTTTCCATTCTAATTTTAGTTGTTGTGCCATGCTTATAATTCTTTCAGTCAGATCTTAAAAGTTTGTAAAAACTATTAACTCTTTTTCAAGTTTAGTTTCAAAATCAACCATTTGAGCATATGTCATTTGATCTTCCTTGAAGTTTTTGATTTTTTTTTCTGTACGTTCCATTTATATAATTACATAAGATAATATTTCTTTAAGCCTATATATTTAAAAGAAATATGATTCTATAGTATAGTATAATGAATTGTAAATATTGTGAAAGAGTTTTGGATATTATTGATACCCCTGGAGTATGTTCAGATTGCATCTTATTTTACATGACTGATCAAAAGAAGCTTTGTGAATATTGTGTCAAAACCAAGCTGTGTTACAAATGCTCTAATGCATGTATTAATTGTAATGACACTTATGAGGTCTTTGACAACGAGCGTATTTGACTTAATTGTGGAGTTCACAACGGTTACAGTCTTATTGCAGGTTACACCTACAACCGAAATAAAAATATTTACCACAGAAAGTACCATTATATAAATACTTGGTAGCATATGATTTGTCTTCTACAATTAGACAAAGATTTGAACAACACTTCAAAGGTTTTGGATAAAATAGAGGGTCGAAAAAGATCAATCAAATTTGAATACATTTTTCAGAAAATATTTAAAATATTAAAAATAAAAAAAGAAACAAAGCCGATTAAAACAATCTGCTAGAGAAAAGTACGATAGGATATGGAAACAAGTTGAAAAAGAATTACGACTGGATACCATGACCGTTTAACTTAAATTTAATCATATTTTATTAAAGGCAATTCTGATTACCTCATCGTCATTTTCTAGTCCTGTAGTTGTTTGGACATATGGAAGAAGTTGTTTGAAACTTCTATGATGTGTTTTTAACAAAGTCTTTTTTTCTGCTATTATTGTTTTACTAACTAAAACAGCAACTACTGGAGGAACTGCACTAACAGCGGCTACAAAAACTGGAATTGCCGGAACCAATGCCAATACGGCAGTACAACCAATTATCCCACTGGCAATCTGTAATGTTGTGTTTATAATACCACACAATTTATAACTGCGCCTGTATGCAGCCAAAAGTCGCGTCAAATGATCAATTAATTCTTCTTTAGTTTTCATGTATAATTATAGTTAGACAATAATTTAATCAAATATATTTAGAAAATAGTTGCTCATGTTCTTTGGGTGACATTTCTCCTATTTTTAATAAGTCATCAATTTATTTATTATCTGTGGACTATTATTTCCTGATACGATACTTCCGCATACTAACTCTAGATCACTAATCACATCATCAGGACTACTGTAATATTTAACATCAACACAACCTCCTAAAATCTTTTTAAACTTTGAAGAACCTTTGTGAATTGGTAAATCAGATAATTCTGTTAGTTCCTTAAAAGCATTCTTAGACAGCTTTGAATACGTATTTTTATTATTGTAACGCTTTGTTATCAAGTCTATAAAATCATCATCTACTTTTAAGACTAGCACAACTACTTCTCCTTGTTCGGCAATAAGTTTGTGATGACCAACAAGATTAGGTAAATCAATTTGCAACATTCCATAGTGACCATATTTGTCGACTTTGTAGGAATTTTTATTTTGTTGTATCCCTTTACTAGTCTTTTGTGCAGTTTCACTAGCTGTTCGAATTCGCTCAGGTAACCTTTGTATGTAGAAATTTATAGAATCCAGTTCACCAGCCAGATTAAGATATTCTTGATGATTCTGAGTTTTTTCTTTTCTGCGATACTCGGGGTTATTGACTAATCTGTGATATTTATTTTTAGTTGCTGTACCGATTTTCGCATTCTTGTACGTTTTTCGAGTATTTTCCGTGTCGAGGTCTTTTATTTTTGTTTTTATTTTTTTCATATCACTAGAGATTTTATTGCGTACCCTCACAGCTTTTAATATATATTTATTAAAATCAGCTTTTCCTTTTATAATACCTGGTATTTCGGTTGTTATTGGTAATTTATACTTATCAAGTACTTCTTTATCCATGCCAGCATTCAAAAAAAGAGTATGATAATGGACCTTTGGAAACGGCCGAGCACGTCACATACAAAATATTGCAGTCTCGGTTTGATTGAGACTGTTCATGAGCGGTAGTGAAATATGCTAGCTATCGCTCACGCCCTCTAGCCCCGGGTTGAGCAGAACTCAATATTAATAAAATCAATAGTACACAATATTAACCATCCCGAAGATGGCATGCATATGGCGACGGACATGGAGTTCTCTGCTTCCCCATGTCGTACGGCGTATGGTCCCAGTATCTAATAAAATAAATGCCCCGAAGAGCGAAATAAACATAATGGAATTTAGTTGGGAGCAGCGGTTATGAAGCCTGCGTACCACAAGTAACAGCCAAAAGACTAGATTAAAAAGCAGACAACATATCCTATAAATATCATACACCGGTTTGGGTTCCTTAGGCCTCGCAGCAGGTTCTTCTTCTTCCTTTTCTTCCCATTCTTCTTCCCATTCTTCTTCTAATTTTCTTAGTATTTCTTCCTCAGGATCTACGGCTGGTAGCGTTGGTGGTAGCGTTGGTGGTAGCGTTGGTAGTGCTATAGCTCCACGCTCAGGTGGGGCAACTAATTGTGGACGTATTGCCTCATGAAGAATAGCCATCTGTTGGCGTAATTCCGGAAGGGTAATCAAATGTTCAGCCAGCTTCTTTGTTTGCTCTGTTATTTCGCTAGTTACATACTTCTGTGTATAAATTACGGCTAGCTTCTTTTTCAATTTTTTTTGGGATAACTCTATTCTCGTATTCTTTAACAAGCTCACCCTTTTTCGCTTTTTATCTGCTAATTCTTTCCATTTTAACAAAGACATGATAGATAGATCTTTATTTCCAATTTCCAATAGGCTTAAAAGCCCATGAGGATACAAAATTCAATTACAAAGCATGACAACAGTGTAGTTATTACAAACAATACATGTTCAAATATGCAGTTTATCTTAACTGAGCTGATACAATGAGAAGGCGTTTAAATAAATTACAATTCATCACAATTTCCTTAGCACATATATTACATACATTATATTCAGAAATAGCTAATTTCTGTATAGTGTTTCATTTCGTAACTTAAATGCTTTTAAAACAAAGGTACACAGTTTGCGTATATATATCTTATTTTGTGAGTTTAGTAATTCCAGAAACTTGATCATATTTGGTCTCTTATAAAAATATTTAGGAATATATTGCTTCCTTAACATTATGTATGTTTGGCATTCCAACACAAAATGAAATTCATCTTCAAGTTTATTACAAAATACACATATTCTATCGCTTACAGGAATCCTATTTGGTTTAACCCACCTACCGGCTTCAATTTGCAGTCTATGAGATGACACCCGTAATTTAGTTAGTGCTTGACACATTTTGAAAACATTTATATTATCTAGATATGATTGAAACTGAAACTTTGCAATGTTTATATAAAAAACTGCTCTAGTAGAATTTTCTAATCGACTATGCCAATTCTGAACAAAATTGTCATTTAACCTTTGCTTTAATATTGCAAGAAATTTTTTATCGTTACCAACACTTTGTTGTAACCATGCATCATAAAACCCAAGCGAGGACAATAAGTGTTTCAACTGGGAAACCCAGTTTATTTTTTGAGGATATATTTCACAGTCATTAAGCAGCATGTTATAAACAATTTTTACATATTTACGATCATGTACTCTCATGATTTTTATCCAATATTTAATTATTATAAAATATCTTCTTGTAATAAATGATGTTCTGCCAAGTTCACCATATATGAAATCATTTTGAGTTGTCTTCTTAACACCCAAAATGTGTTTACAAAACTGTAAATGCACTCGTTCAATTGATATAGCTTGCATAAATCCCCACACTTCACAACCATAGTTTAAAATTGGAGTTATCAATTTATCAAACAGATCTAATTTATGCTTTGGGGATATAAATGTAAATTTGTATAAATATCTATTCATTTTAAAAATGGCTTTTTGCGCTTGACCAGCAAGAGTAGTTTGTATAATATAAGGTTAGATTAAATAAGATAAATTAAGTATTATCTAAGTATTATTATAATGGAAATTCCAAACTATGATATGAAAACAGAAAACGGTAATTTTAAACAACTATGGAACTTTATGCCAGACTGTTATTTTAGAATGTTAATTTGTGGTAATTCAGGATCTGGCAAAACAAACACATTAGTTTACATGCTATTAAAACCTGTAGTTTACTATGACAAGATTTACTTGTTTGCTAAAAACTTGGAACAGTCCAAGTATCAGGTCTTGTCACAAAATCTTGAAAAGATAGCAAAAAAGAATAAAATTCCGGTTGAAGACATAGTAGAATGTTTGAATGATCAAGTTGTCCCTGTGGATACTTTAGATTCAGATAACCAGAAGATAGTCATTTTTGATGATTATGTTTGCGAGCGCAATCAAAACGATATAATTAATTATTTCATCATAGCTAATAGTAAAGTTAATTCTATAATTCCATTAAACAAATAGTCATTTTTTAAAGGTTTAGAAACAAACATGCTTCACATTAACTTGCAGCTGACAGATGATAATGTGCTAAGTTTCAAATCAATTGGTGATGATGGCCAAGTAGTTATTAATAAATTAGTTTTGTGGATACCTAGAATGATATTTAACCAAGATGGTATAAGTTATGTAATGAAAAATCACATGATAAAAACAAGATGGACTTACCTTCGTGAAATGATACCAGAAAATGGATGTAGTCAAGCGACCGAGACCTCATTTAGAATAACGGCTGGTGTTAAAAATCCCAAGCACGTTTTTGAATATTTGCAACGGACCGACAAGAGTTCTAGCCAAGAGCAAAATCCTCATCTTTTAGATACTTTTAAACTAAATGCTAATAATACTAATTGATATTTACATTCAGCTAGATTAGAAGTTGGAAACGGAATTTATTATCCATTTTGTTCTTACAAACAAAATGATAAAGAACTGTACTCAATATAACTAATTTTAAATATCTTTTTGGTATAATATATTTTGATTTAAAGTGCAAAGGTAAAGAAGAAGTCAGTGTTGATCCAAAACAACTAACTTTGAGATATAAATTAAATTTACCTCTTGCTGCCCCATATATAGTTTATGCTTGAGTCTTATACGAGGAAGATGTTGCTATTGATGCTGTTGAAAATGAACAAGTTATTGTTTAATCTAACTTATAATATATATGACTTACCAAAAGTATTCAGTAAATTTGACAGATGGCCAGAAACGAAGTCTGGCAAAAGCATATGAAAACAAAAGTGAATTAATGCTCAGGCTAAAAAATAATCAACTTACTGGGAATTTTCCTTTGTTGTTAACAACAACTCAGATTAAAAATATTAAGAAGGCAATAAACGACGGACGCGGGTTAGATATAAATATATATCAAAAACACTAATGAGATCTCAGTCTAAAAACGGGAGATTTTTTGGGAGCATTAGCTGGTTTGTTGACTAAAACTATATTACCAACAGTTGCTAGACTCGCTCCAAAGGTATTAGCACCACTAGCAACAGGAGCATTAAGTGGCTTAGCAAGTACTGGAATCGGCAAACTATTTGGAAATGGGATGGTAACTATTCCTAGTGACAAAAACAAGCACTTCTTGGATCAAATAAATTAACACTTGCACAAAGAAACAAGATGATAAAATCTAAAGGTTGTTGTCCTATTACCTTGACAAAGCAGCAACGACAAGATGGAGGATTTCTTGGACTGCTTGCATCATTAGGAATTCCATTGATTGGATCTCTTATTAGTGGCTTGACTGGAAAAGGTTTGCAAGTAGGTAGAAAAGGGAAAGGTTTACAAGGAGTTACTGTATTAAAGAAAAGATGGTTACTGAAAATGTTCATCCTCAGTATGTTTTAGCAAAAAATGGTAGAAGAATGTTAAAAGCAGCATGTGCGTCTTGTGGTATTACCAAAACACAGTTTGTTAAAAGTACACAAGGTGGAAATATTGATATTCATAAAGTGTTACATCCTTTATTACCTAAAAAGGGGTTAACAATTCCTGGTTATAAATATTGCGGTCCGGGTAAGCCACTTGATAGTGGAGAACCGGCAAATGAGTTAGATGCTGTTTGAAAAAAGCATGATTATTCTTATGTCGAAAATCCTAGTAATAAATCAATGTGTGATAAAAGCATGCTAACCGGTTTAAAAAAAAGTAAGTCTAAATCACTTTGGGAAAAAAACGCCAAGAATTTAAAAATCAAGCCGGTTATTAGTACTAAATACAAACTTGGTCTTGGAGCATCAAAAAACAAGAAAAGGCGTTGAAATGGACTGACAAGTTAGTTAGTAGATGAACTTCATAAGCCAATACGAAGAAAGTTCACTCAAAGCCGTGTGATTGTTAATGAAATTGATAAAATATGGTCTGCTGACTTGGTTGATATGCAATCGTTTTCAAAGTATAATAAAGGTACTAAATACTTGCTTACTGTTCTTGATGTTTTTAGTAAATTTGCTTGGGTTGTGCCGGTTCCAAATAAAACTGGTTTAGAAATTACAAAAGCGTTCCAAAAAATCATAAGTATGGGAAGACAATGTAAATTGCTGTGGGTTGCCCAGGGAGTAGACTTTTACAGTAAAATATTCAAGCAGTTCCTTGTTGATAATAATATCGAAATGTATCACACGTTTAATTTTGGAAAAGCTGTAGTAATTGAACGATCTAACAGAACATTAAAAGAGAGGATGTGGAAATATTTCACAGCAAACAATACAAACACATATTTAGACGTGTTACAAGAAATGGTTGACAAGTATAATAGCACAAAACATCGGAGTATTAAAATGACACCGACTGAAGCATAGTGATAAAAAGAATAAAGGAATGGTGTATTAAAGTATGGAAAAATGAGAAGTAATCAAATTAAGCCAAACAGTCAGGACGCACGGGAACGTAAACACGTGCATAGACCTAAGTGTTCTACTCATTTCACCACAGTAGTTTGACCCAAAATAGTCCCATTATCGGGTCACGTGCTGTTTAATTGAAATGTGTATGACCTTATAAAACACACTATAAATCGAAAGTGACTGTATTAAAAACGTCAAAAGTGTGCATGTTCATGTGTTATATAATGTTCTTTGATGTAGTTGTTGAATTAATGTCTCAAAACTCTTTACTTGTCATTATTGTGATGAACGCCGTTCGTTATTAAATTTTGACGTTTTTTAAATCCATTTTATTGTCAAAAGTTTATTTTGTGCGCCCATTTGGTGTCATCACAGATTTTCCTAATATTTTGGAATTAGATAGTCCGATACCTCGACTACGTTTTCTGAAAATATTAGGAAAATCTGTGATGACACCAAATGGGCGCACAAAATGAACCAACCTCACTAACGGAAAGTTCGTTAATCAGCCCAAATGGCTGAAATATGCGGTGTGAACATTCTGAACCATGTAAATTGATGATCTCGAAATTAGGGATTCAACTGGCCAACAGTGTGTGAGTTATTAAACAATATTGTTTAACATATCACCCAATTAAAACAATCGAACTAACAGTATTTCGGTAAACTATTTATATCGTATTCGATATTTGAAAAATACCCCCATGCGGAACCTCAGGAAAGGAAGACGCCATTTTGTTTGAAAAGTGACACTTCGGGTCAGCGTTTTCTTCTAATTTGAGAGGATTTTATCAGAATATGGCCAACAAGGAATGTTATAAAGTGTTATAATGAGGAGTTTAAGCAAAATAAAATGGTAAGTATCATGTCATGTTGGATACTTTCGTTGTAACTGGTGTTAAATGACGGACCTGCGAACAGCTGATTTTGTTATAAATGCAGGAAATTTGGCTGCTGGACGTGAGACCCGAAATGGGCGGTTTGGGAGGCTTTTCGCGAAATATTTTTATTAAAAAGGCGCAATTTTTTTACAAATCATTGATTGGTTGAAATTTGTATAGTTGTTCACGATTGTTTAATAACTTTTAAATGCGCTAAAATTTAAAAAATCGGTCTCTTTGTTCCTGCCTGCTTGTATGGTTAGCCATTTTTTTCACATTGGGTCGAATTCCCGTAGTTCTTGGTCAAAAAAGCTATATTTCAGTTCATTTTGGAAATATTTGATTTTAAGAAACAAATCAATATTTATTTGCGATTTATATAAGTACTATTTTGATGGTTTTGGCGTGATATTTGTTATTTGGCAATAACTAAAACACAGTTGGTGTAAATCGTGTTAGGGGGCATCTCACAGTTATTACAGTACGTTCGCGGTGCACAGTTCTGTTTACAGTCCACACAGCTGCAACATTTTTTTTCGCCATTTTTGTGGAGACTGCTCATTAAACTTGTTTATAGATCTACTTTAGATTAAAATTTGACATCAGTATTGTTTCATAATTATTTTTTTAGATATTTGTAATTTACAATATATTTTAATGTTCATTTACTGCAGATGCTATAGCCAGTGTCAAAATTCGCAAGTTTTAAAATTAGAAAATTGTTTGAAAATTAACATTTTGTTTTTTCAGATTCTTTGAATGTTACTGCGCTAGAGTAGCTTGTTTGCGTTGATTTTTTTGTACAACTGAACTAGGATATGTAGTACACAGGCTTAGGATATTGATTGAACTCTGTGTATAATTGTTGTATGTATGTGTGCATATATAAACACACCCAGTGACCCTTCATTTTGTATAGGGGCGTCTGTGGCCAAGTGGTTAGAGTCTCTGACTTGAAATCACTTGCTCCTCACCACTGTAGGTTCGATCCCTCAGGGACATAGGAATCTTTATGTGAGGAAGCTATCCAGCTGGCTTGCGGAATGTCGGTGGTTGTACCCAGGTGCCCGCACGTGCACGAAAATTGCCCGGAGGGGCACCTGGGGTCTTCCTCCACGAGTGGAAGCTGGAAAGTCGCCATATGACAGCTGTTGGTGCAACTATAAAATTCAATTCAATTCGTTTTGTATAATTAATGCACATTTTAATAAAAGGCGGTCCGGGTTGGCTAAAGGGGGAGGCTTATCTGTGACATTGAACTGTAATGTATATCTGTTTGTTTATTATATACATAGCTTCAACATATTCAGGTACCAAATGTATAAAAAACAACAACATTTTTTAAAAATAGTGTGTTGTTTTTTATACATTCCTGGACGGATGAATTGAAAACTGTTTGCAAAATGTAATTCACTGTATAAAACCTGTGGGTGGGGTATGTAATATATATAATGATATCAAATATTTTCTTTTATAAACATATCTATGATTATAAATATCATTTTTTTAACACTTTAGATCCCCTCCACCCCCAACACCACGCGGAATCATTGACTCGACTGAGTATGAATGCCATGCCCAAACACTGGAACTTCCTAAATTTTCCCCATGAACTTCCAAATTTGATATGCAGGAAGTTCAGACTTCCTAAATTTGAACCTTAGTGGAAGCCCTGGTGATATGGAACCACATGGTTGATAAAATTTAATAGAACCCTTAATAGAAGTTTAAAGCATCATATTTAAACATGTTCAGCATGTTTGTGCAGTTAAACTATATAATTACCTTATTATTGCAAAATTTCATAAAGAATATCAACAGAAAACTATTTTCAACCCCAAAATAGGGCTTTTGCTAACTCAAGGCTTTTTTCCACAAAATTGGGAAGAGGCCCAGGCCTGTCCATTTTGGGAAATAAGAACGCGCTTATTTCTCATTTTGGGAAAAATACAAGGTTTTATAAATTAAGCAAATATGACATTAATATACTTTATTTATATTGTCATCCATTATTTACCATAAGTATTAACTTTTCCAAGTCGGAATTTACTTAGCAGCCAAAAACACTGCAGAATTCATGCTTTTTTTCAAATTCTGAGAGACTGCTGTTTTCCGAATGGGAAATATTTCTGCCACAGTTGGGAAAAAACAGTCCAATTTTCTGTTGGGAAGAGGACCTTTACAGGCCTCTGTTATATAAGGTAAAAAAGCCCTGTAACTGTATGTAAAGCGTCTTATGATGGTCAAAACAAGACATACTTAAGCCATATAGCTAATACATAGAGGATCTTAAACGAGTTCCCATTTCATATAAGATTTATGAAACGAGTTATGAATTATTTTAATTTTAACTAGCCGAGTTAAAATTAAAAATAATTCATAACGAGTTTCATAAATATTGTATGGAATGGGAACAAGTTTAAGATCCTTTTTATCACATAACATTGCAATCAAATTAGTAAAAATTAATTCAGATGGACATAGAACCGCCACGACATCAGACACATTTTAGCGCCAAAACGTCATAAAATGTGTGACATAACGTTGCAAATAAAAGAGTTTTGTGTTTTACCTCTTTACAAAATAGCAGTCTCCGCCAACTTTTTAACAAACCAACAACAATGTTTTGTATAAAGTGCATTATTTTTTATAAGCTGTCACAAATAATAAGTTTATGACTCAGATCTGGGTGAATTTGTAATAAATAAAATATGTTCAGCTAATAAACTTGCGTAGTGTTACAGGTTTAACTCAACCAATCAAAATCGTTCCAGGTTGTATTACACGTGTGTCATACAATAGAATATTAAATGGGTGTTCGACACTGCTAACGAGGGACGTTATTTGATAAAAGTATTTCTTAGCACAAACATAATTCAAAAAAAAAAGAGTTCAAGGGGCATATAGTTGCCGCCATGTCCGTCTGTCCAGTTTTCTTGTCCGCTTAACTCCTACTACATTTTCATCCGATTTTCATGAAACTGTATAGGAAGTATCAGTATGATGTCTAGTAGCACACACTTTCAGGATGTTTTAGTTAAAACAAAATTGGGCGGATATACGGGACTTTGCATTTTTTTAATAATATATAAAGCTTATAAGCTCAACTCATCCGACATTTTCCATCCGCTAACAAATTCACCAGATCCGATTGTATTTCACATGTGCATCTTTATTCCGGAAGCATCCATCGATTCTACCGATTTCTTGTTCAAACTTGCTACCTAGTTTGTTAGAAGATATAGCCTGGTGGGGATTTTTCATTTTGGATGACAATAGGATAGAGGTTTGTTGAACTGTAGTACCTGGTTTAAACTCCCAGTGGCCTTTTTTTTTGCCATTTACCATTCCAGTGCAGTATCCATATTGTTAACCCGTTTGTGTTCATGAAAATTGCAATTAAATCTCAAAATGAAACCCTTGTATCAAAAACTACTTGAAAAGCTATAACAGATTTTGCATTTCCATGGCATTGGTATATGGAGGCCATTTAAAAAGCATAGTACTGTCAAGCAAATTCAACTGTTTTTTGTTTGATTTCAGGCCAAGTGACAAATCTTCTATTATCTACAAACGTGTGTTGTTGTTTGCAATGTTAGCAAGTGTTGTGGAAGTTATCAACTTGTGATTAACAATATGAATATAGACTGTATATTGTAGATGAAAAAAGCTTTCAATTTCAAAATTAACCATTAACCCGCTAAGGGCAACTACAATAGCTGATCAGGGTTTACAACGTCCACCTGCTGATCATTCATTTGCCCCAAAACACCCCTTTGTCACATAAATGGAATGGTCTTAATTCAAAGAAAGAACAGTCCATTATATATGTCATACTCATAGTTATTAACCCTTAAACCCCTACATATAATATATCATGGACTGTTCTTTCTATACATTAAGACCATTTCATTTATGTGACAAAGGGGTGTGTTGGGGCAAATGACTGATTAGCAGCCGGACAATGTAAAGCAGAGCTACAGATCAGCTTTTTGATCAATTGGATATTTTACCCATCGGTATTTATTTGGGTATTTTCATGATTTCATTTGGGTAAAATTAAACATTAACTGAACAGTTTGCGACATTGTTCTGGGGTGGCATTCCACTAATATTGAATTTGTATATGCAAAATCTAATAAAATCAACTTCTTTTAAAATAGGCTTTATACATGTACATGGTGACTGGGTGTCCCTTCAACAACCCATATTTTGCTCAGTTTGCATGGGTTGTTTTATCATTTGACAACTTCGATTACTTATTGGTACCCAGGCTTTTTATTGGGTATTTTGGCATTTTAATTGGGTATTTAAGCATCCAACCCCTTTAATTATTCAAATAATTAATATTATAAATAAATGATTGCAAATAATTATGCAAGTTACGTTGAAAACCAATGGGACACCATGAGTTTTGAATAAATGAAAGATTGCTGGGTGTCACTTTTACATGTTAGTGATGATGTAAATTATGTTACCTAAACATCTTTTGTTCTTTTATTGCAGTAGGATGAGAATTCGATTGGAGATGTCAGTTGTGTTGATGCAGATGGAGGGATATTTTCCATTTCCGGACAGTGGAGTCACCCCTGCAGCCCTATATATCTAAGTAAGTCCTTTATACTAATACTGTCAGTTATTTGAAGGAATTCATTTTCTGTTTAATCTGGGTTTTCTTTGTGTTTTTTTATTTAAAACGTTTAGTAACCAGAACATACAAATGGAACAGTCTATTAAATCATTTTAGAATTATTATTTTTTTTGAATTTTGTGATTCTTGGTTCCAAGAAACTCATTTATACTCAATGAGTGATACAAACAGTCTTAATCTGTTTCTCACAGCAATTAAAAAGCTCATTCAGTTCTGAGAACACACTGATTTGCATCATAATTTAGCATGACATGATGTCATAATATGATACCTTATCATCCCTTATTTTTTAATAGTTTTATCTTTATATATTTACATTAATTTTTAATTAATAATATACTTCATTTTTCACCAATTTTTGCGCACAATATGACCTATTTATGTGTCGACGTGCCGTAAAACACCATTAATTCATTCATAATACCAAGGTTTGATGTCATAATACCAAAAAGTGATGTCATGATAGAAACTACGAAATGAACATTCTGATTGGTTCATTGCAGTGATAAAAATTGGACCAATACAACCAGTTAATTTAAAGCTCATTACATTCTCAGAACACACCGAGGTTTTACTGGACATTGAGTAATGAGGTTCTTGAAACCCAGAAACACAAAATTCTAATAATAAAATAATTCTAAAAATTAAGACTGTTGTGAATGAAAATTTTAAAGTAGTAAATTATATGCATTTTGTTTTAAATATGTTATACTGAAATTCCCTGAAACGGATACATTGAAGCTAATTTATTAAAGGGACACACAGCAATCTTCATTTTTTTAAAACCCCACAATATCCTGATAGTTTTTCTACTCGACTTGTAGATCTATTTGTTCAATCATTAAAAAGACACACTGGCAGAGACTAATCCTAAAGTTTTTATCAATCATGAAAATTGGCATCTCGATTTATTAATTCAGTACCATATTAACTTGAAACCTGCTTGCGTAAAAATTCAATTTTTACTTTTTCTTTGTTGTTCTTCCATAACGTTATGTTTAAATATATTATTGGCACAATATAACCAGCAGTTATTAATATGCAAAACAATTTGCTGTATACTACTCTTATAATTAATATTAATGATTGAAAAAGTGCAAGTTATGTAGAAAAACGGGAAACAGGAGGCCGGGAGTTTTAAACAAATCAAGTTTGCCGCGTGTCCCTTTTATTTAATTGTTTTATTTAAATGTTTTTTCTGTTTGTTATAACAGTAAATGTTTATTAAGATGTCGCTGATGGCAAAGGACGCAAAATGTCAATCTTTTTTTTTATCTTGCATGGTTAAAAGAAACCTGGTTAAAAGAAACAGTCTTTATCAGGTTTGTCATTCTCTTAAACACTAAAACCGCATGGACAGATTCAAGCTTTCAAAAGCATTTTTGGTGAAAACAAACCGTAATTGATGTATTTTGGGTGAAAATAAACCGTAATTGATGTTTGTCTCAAAACGCCTAAAGAAATTTATAATACTGTACTTGTTTTGAGACCAAAGTACATTTTTGTCGACCTGATCTAAAAAAAATAAAATATTTTTCCAACATGTATATCTACTTAGATATCACAGGCAATAATTTCAAATTGCATCAAATACAGCGGTTGTTTATGCAGGCATTGTGTGATGTTTTAGAAACATCACCAGAAATGTGGATGTAGTCATGCCGCAGTGATTTTGTTACCTGCGAGTCCTGCTTCTAGGACTCGTAATACTTGCTAGGGACTCACAATTAAAAAATATATGCATCCACAGGACGCATAGATAGCGGACAAGATTTCTTCTGAAACAGATAACGTCCTCTCTCTGGTCATTAAAATCATGGACATATCAATATTAACTCTTAGCCTGCTAAGGGCGACTACAACAGCCTTTGCATCCAGTGTAAACTCAGATCAGCCTGCGAGTAATTCGCAGGCTGATCAGGGTTTACACTGTCTGGCTGCTCATCAGTCATTTAACCAAAACACCCCTTTGTAGCATAAATGGAATGGTCCAAATTCAAAGAAAAGACAGTCCATTATACATTCATAGCAGGCTAAGGGTTAAAGGCAACCCAAGTTGAGAAAATATTCTCTTATATTTAAGTCAAACTGTTACATAGAAATGTACAAGTAGAAAATTACTGTTTTATTATCTTTTTTTTTATTTTGATATTTTTTCAGTGTGGAGGCTGGTTGGAAGGTCAGAAGTTCTGGAATTGAACCATTTTCTTATCTACACTGTTGTAAAGAAAGAATGTATACCTTCACTTGGAAGTATAAATTGTTAGCTGAGGCTGGTAAGGGCATATAAGTATAATATATATCTTTACTTTTTAAATGCCAGTAGGGAAGCAGAGCTACAGATAAGCTTTTTGATCAATCCGGTATTTACTCATCTGTATTTATTTAATTGGGTATTTCATGATTTCAGTTGGGTAAAATAAAACAATAAAAGTTTGCGACATTGTTTTGGGGTGGCATTCCACTAATATTGTATACACAAAATCTATTAAAATCAACTTCTTTTACAATAGGCTTTATATACAAGGTTACTGGGTGTCCCATCAACAACCCATATAATGCTCAATTTACACTGGTTGTTTTATCAATTGACAAATTCGATTACTTTATTGAGACCCATGCTTTTTTATTTTAATTGGGTATTTTTGGCATTTTTAATCCTGCCTATCTGTAGCTCTGGGGAAGGGGAAGTATTACGTTGTGGCTATATAACTGTCCAAGTATTAGGTCCACAACAATGAATTTATATGCCAAACTGGTCGGTGTTCTTGTTACAGGATTTCAAGTCACGGTTTTTTTTCTAAAAATTATGAAGACTCTCTAGCCTGGTCATTTTGTGGGGAAAAACCCCGCGATTACTGTCTAATTTGTTTAAAAAAGTATTGAAAGATAACTTGTTGAAAGCGATATTACCTGATACATACATACATGTTTTTGTGGGATGAAGACGCTATAACATATATTTTAGATAAACTTTCTTCTATAAATGTTTTCAAAACTAAACAATATTGAGAATATTGTTTGTATGGTGTTCTACGTCTTTTTAAACACATGCAAGGTTATATATGACGGTCGATTTTTGTGGTGGAGGCAGACCACCCACTTTTCCTGGGTAGAACCACAGGAACTGGTCACTTTTAATTTTTGCCTTCTATTATTATAATTGTATATATATAGACAATTATAATAATAGAAGGCAAAAATTAAAAGTGAACCACAGGAACCAGTTCAGGAACCAGTTCCTGTGGGTAGAACCAGTACTGTACACCTCCCGCCATCCGTAAGAATCGCCACCTTGCTCACTTATAAGTCGAGCTCCCAGTGGGATTTCAACCCGCAGTGGTGAGAGGCGAAGGTTTACAACGAAATAACAAAGAAAGCTCATCGTACAGCTCATCGTACAGGTTACAAATTAGACATTATCAGTCGAGTTTACATCGCGGTATTGATTCATACTAAATATTGCTCCTTTGTTATTGTCCCCAACGTCGTTCGAAAACAGCAAAAATAATTGAAAACCAGTCTGTTCTGAAATTGATAGTTGTTTCCGGCGATGTATAAACAAAATAAATCTACCTTTAAATTAGTTTACAAGCTGACTAATTTCGGGTCTGATTTCGTTCCGATTCAGTTTGGTACTACATTTTCGTCTAATTTTTAACATGCCCGACAGGCATCTCAGATTGCAAAATTTACATTTTACTGACTGCGGGATTCGGGCTACCAGCTAATTTGGAAGACTATGTTTGTAAAATATATGCACCACTCGGTCTCCAAATATTCTGGAACAATTAGGCTGGCTATGGAACATGACCTAGATACTGTAATCATAATTGTGGCTATAAATATTGTGACCAATTTTTAGCTCTATCAGCAGAGCTAATGCCGTACTTATGCGGTGTCCGTCGTCCGTCTGTTTGTTGTTTTTTTTGATCGACTACTCCTCTGAAACTACTGAATGGAATTTCATGAAACTTTACAGAACTGTTGCCAATGAAGTTTAGTTGATTGTAGGCTAGCAAAAATTTATGTTGATTTGAAATCCAAGATGATCGTTAAAGATAAAAATATAACGACATATTTTCATGAAACTTCACAGGAATACTGATCTAGCTATCAAAAACTATCAGTAATTAAAGCTTCAAGCACATTGACCTCTTGTTTTTAATTGTGAACAAACTTGTGAAAAAATACCTAGCCGAATTTCGGCCCGTAGCCTGATAGCAGGAAAAAAAGTCCTGCTTGTAGTTGTCCATCATTAAAGGGGTTGATGCACTATTTTCACTTGAAAAAGCTGAAAGAATTATCAAAATGCCATGAAAGACAATGGAGATATGACCTATTTACAATTTGCAAAGAACATAAATGGAGACGGCCATCTTTGAACGATGACGTTATCGCGCCATTTAACCATATAAGGCATATTGACAAAATACATTTTAAAGCAAAGAAAATCACTGCAAATTGATTAAATATACAGATGTAAAATGTATAAATTGTATGATAATTTTTCATTTGCCGTAATTTTCTTTGCTTTAAATGACATTTTGTCAATATGCCATATATGGTAAAATGGCACGATCACGTCATCGTTCAAAGATGGCCGTCTCCATTTATGTTCTTGCAAATTTTCAAAAGTTCATATCTCCTTTGTTTTTCATGGCATTTTGACAATTCTTTCAGGTTTTTTTCAAGTTTTTCAGAGCCATATTAAATAAATAGTGTTTGAAAATAGTGCATCAACCCCTTTAACTGATTTCCACCAGATTTGTATAGCAAATAGAACGATACAGGACCTCTTGTGCATCTTGTTTCTCGTCTTCAAAATAAATTAATATGCGTCTAGAAAGTATTCAATTCCAAATAATTTAGCAGTAGATTTGTAGCAAAAAAATATCCATCAAATTACAGGATACAAATTACAGGATATTACACATACTAAGGAGTTCCATCTACCAGTATTATTATTATCTTTTCCAGGACCGGTCCAGAGTTGCCAGTCTATGTTGAAAGATAATCCAGAGTTGCCAGTCTATATTGCAAGTTATGGAAGCCAAGTTGTGTTTAACTGTACTTCATTGAAGATAAATAAAGTATTATAAAAAAAAAAATAATAATGTTTGTGTCGGGGTACATGCTTGGATTGCTTTGTTATCATTAGCTCTACTGATCAGAGATCAGCAGCGCTTATGCCGTGGTGCGGTGTCTGTCAGTCCGTCCGTAAACTTCTTTTGTAGCGACTACTCCTCTGAATCTACTGAATGGATTTTCATGAAACTTTTACAGAAATGTTGCCCATGAAGTCTAGCTGATCCTAGCAAAAATTCATGTTGATGTGAAATCCAAGAAATCTAAAAATAGATTTTTAAAAAACAAGTTTGTAGCGACTACTTCTTGAAAACTCTAAGTGATATTGATATGGGACTTTTTCTAAAATGATCAGCATGACATGATGTTGGTCCTTGTCGAAAATCGTTTTGATTCGACGTTAAACATGGCTGCCATCTTTGTTTACATAGAGTTATTTAGTAAAAACTCAAACTACTCGACGGATTTCCATGAAACTTCACAGGAATGTTGCTCTTGATGTCTAAATGATCCTAGCAACATTTCAGGTTGGTCGGAGGAAATTCAAGATGGCCGCCACAGCTAAAAATAATTTTCAAAAAAAAAGTTTTGTAGCGAGTACTTCTTGAATACTATAAGTGATATTGATATGGGACTTTTTCTAAAATGATCAGCATGACATGATGTTGGTCCTTGTCGAAAATCGTTTTGATTCGATGTTAAACCTGGCTGTCAGCGGCCATCTTTGTTTAGAGTTATCTAGTAAAAACTTGTAGCGACTACTCCTCTGTTACTACTCGATGGATTTTCATGAAACTTCACAGGAATGTTGCTCTTGATGTCTAACTGATCCTAGCAAAAGTTCAGGTCGGTCAGAATTTCAAGATGGCCACCGTAGCTAAAAATAGATTTTCAAAATACATTTTTAAAGCGACTACTTCTTGAAAACTATAAGTGATATTGATATGGGACTTTTCGAAAATGATCAGTATGACATGGTGTTGATCCTTGTCAAAAATTATTTTGATTTGATGTTAAACATGCCAGCGGCCATCTTTGTTTACATAGAGTTATATAATGAAAACTTGTAGCGACTACTCCTCTGAAACTACTTGACGGATTTTCATGAAACTTCACAGGAATGCTGATCTAGCTATCAAAAACCTATCGGTAGAGCTTCAAGGTGATTGACCTCATGTTATTCATAGACTGCAAAAAAATCCATGAATGTTATAATGAACACCATTAAAGAAACACATGGCAATTTTGATTTCTTCCAGTGTCTGGAATTATTATATTTAGATTATAATAAAATGATTTGACATTCGTGCGTTATTGAAGGTAAACATTGAATGGAATTAATACATCAAGTAGTAATGTTCTTGTAAGATTGGCATGTGTCTCTTTAATATATACTAAGAGCTTATCCAGAGTGTAGCACCATCTTGGTAGCAAAGTGGATAAGGCCTAGTGCCAGTACTATTGCTGCAGACCTCTGCATGTGGGTTCATTCCCTGGCATAGGCATGTCTTATGATAAACTCCATCTCGTTTCTCTCTGAGGTAGATGTCCCAATTTTACCTAACAGGATATAAAACATTTGATTTCATATCTCAGAATAAGCTACAGTTTAAAGGGACAGGAAAAACAAGTTTCGGCTTTCAAATGTCAAGGTCACAACCTCCCCTATTAGTTATTTTTTTGTTAGAAGGTAAGGGTTATATTGTCGGACAGCTCGACATAGTTGTCTCATGGCTTTTCGGTGTATTTGAGTGCCTCTGCCCGATCTTGTCCGGGCTATAACTTTGCCATGCGTAGAGGGATATTGAAATAACTTGGCACACACGATCACCATAAGAGGGTGATATGTCGCGCGCAACACCCAGGACTGTAGCTCAAAAGTCAAGGTCACACTTAGAGGTCATGCAGTTCGAACTTGTATGGGCTGTAACTTTGTTCTGCATTAATGGAATTACTTGGCAGAAATGATCACAATACCCAGGTCCCAGATCAAATGTCACACTTAGAGGTCATGCAGTCCGATCTTGTCCGGGCTGTAACTTTGTCATGCATAAAGGGATTTTGCAATTAGTCGAGCAGAAATGATCACAATACCCAGGCCTCCAGCTTAAACAGTGTTCAGGGATATCCCATGGGCAACCACGTTGGTTAACGTTGGGTTACCTATGGCCACCGATGGTAATATTTGATACTACCTCAGCTGTAGAGTTGCGAGAAGATTGGTTATATCGGCGAACCGACGGTGAGAGTAACCGATGCGAGAACCCTGAACGCACCCACTGATCTACTTTCATGGCCAATCCAGAAGCGGATTCAGGTTTTTATGAATAGGTGCTGCGTAACTTCTGAAATAAATAATTTACGAGAAAAACTCTGACATTGAACGTTTTTTTGTGTGTTTTGTGTGTTTTTGAGGGGTCGCTTTTTTGTTGTAAGCTGACAACCATATTGGGACCACACTTCGTCATTGTTAAATTGGGTCAGCGCGACATCCATTATGGCGGCTATTGATATAAAAGGTCGAAACCTTATTTTAAAAAAAAACTTCCAAGAACCACTGAACATAATTATATCGACATGTTTTCTTTATTAATGAATGCAACCCACAGGCTTGCATTGCGATAGTAAAGAAGGATATAGAGCATATGAGTTTAAGTATATGTTATAGTAAAGAGCCATTACTATATATACATAATAACACTATCTCTTCGTCTCTCTATATGTCTATTCTATCATAAATTAATGCAAGCCTTTGGTTATAGACTATACAGTTTGTTCAAATGTAAGTATAACGTATAAAAAAAAAAAATATGCACCTCCGTGGCCGGGAACGTAAAGACGCTGATTTTCACACCATTATTCAGGGCAAATCACCAACTTTCCTGATTTTAGGGGATCTATGCTTGTATTGATTAGATGGTGGCAGAAATATCTGGACTCAATTTTTAAAAAAATCGTTTCTTCAACAAAGTATACAGAAACTTTTAAGTCCTGCAACGATTCTGCATATTTTATTTAAAATCATACACAGATCTAATAACTAGGAGATAGGAAACTTCCGATCAACCGGTGTAGTAGCTAAACATCACGTGGTTACCCTTTCAAGTTACCAAGTGAAGTTTTCGAAGTTCTTATTTGCTCAAAGTATTTAGTATTGAAAATACCATAATAAACTTTACAGTTTCACATCTCTTTGTTATATGTCTGATTTTTTTTAATAACTGAACTAGAAGTCAGAGGCGGATCGAGGATTAGTGATATTAGTAATGGGTGGCATGTAACTTTTGAAATAAGTAATTGACGAGCAAAAACAAGTTTAGCCCGCTGAGTTTGTTGTTGTTGTATTTTACGGGGTCATTTTACGAAACCGTTTTTTTTGTGCAAGTTTGGGTTCTTCTTTCAAATCTGGTCTGGTTTTTGGAATGCAGGTAGGCTACATATGTATACACGTCTTGCGATGTTATGGAGGGTAAGATCACCAGACTTATATCGTAATCTGGAAGCATTGTATTTTTATATAAAAGTACATCTAAGATATAATGTAGTTGTACTTTATTTATATACGACATATAACGGATACTTGTTTTAAAATGTGACCCGTGGGAGTCCGTTTCATATAATAATGTTTACCTAATAGTTAACAAGAGCACACTATGATATCGGAAATTATGATTTCAAAATAGGTGGATGGGGTGGGGATAAAAGCGATAACACGATGGGGGTCAACATCTTTTTAAGCACGAGGTAGCATTCCCACACCCCTACACACACACACACACACACACACACACCACAACAAAAGGGGGTGGGTCTGCACAGGATGTATGGAGATGGGGATGTACGTCTTCTTCACATTTTCTTTCAAAACCTTCGCAGACCATTCTAACATTAAAGGCTTACGTCAACATGACCTGATGCGCAATATAAAATAGAGGCAGTTCCAATACCACAGCGATATTTAAATCATCAGTGGGTGGCAGTGCTATTATTATTTTTTTGAAGTCTAAACAATCTTAGGCCATGTTTACAATAACTTTGTTTTTCTTCATTCTTCCGAGGGGCGCAATATTTGTTGTTGAAAAGAGCACTTTTATTATGGATTTTTATTCTTTGATGGGGATAGGTGTTTGAAGTGGTGACGGTGTGGATGGGGGACAGTAATCGGAGCTGCGCCCATCACACATAATTCAGTTTTCGTGACTCAAGTTTAAACTGAGTTTCGTAAGTAGAATGTGCTTCAAACTCAGTCCTGCAGATTTTAGACACTTCCCCCCACCCCTCCCAAAATAAAAAGGCCTACCGACCAACCGTATTTTTTTTAGAGCATAAAATAGGAAACAAAACCATTTCTTTTTTTGGGCCACGGCGGATGTTTACAATAAATGTGTTATTCTTCATTCTTCAGAGGGGTGCACTATTTGTTGTTGAAAGGAGCACTTTTATTATGATTTTTTTTTTGATTGGGATAGGTATTTGAAATGGTGACGGCGTGGGTGGGGGCAGTAATCGGAGCTTCGCACATTACACATAATTTAGTTTTCGTGACTCAAGTTTAAACTGAGTTTCGTTAAGTAGAATGCTTCAAACTCAGTCCTGCAGATTTTAGACACTTCCACTCCCCCCCCCCACACCACCCCACCTCCCCCCACCCCCCCCCCACCCCCCCCCCCCCCCCCCCCCGCCGCCAAAAAAAAAATACCTACCGACCTACCGTATTATTTTTTAGAGCATAAAATAGGAAACACAAACCTTTCTTTGGCCAAAAAAAAAAGAGAGCGCTCGATACCGGTTTACGGCGGATGTATGGAGATGGTGAGGTGTTCTTATTTTTTTCTTTCATAATATTCGCTGGTCATGTCGAACATTAAAGGCTTAATTTAACATGACTTGGTTCAAAAAAAAAAGGCCGGTCTGCTGTGGGAGAAATAGAGAGGCAGTTCAAAATAGGACAGCGGGATTTAAATATTCAGTGGGTGGCATATGAAGAGCTTGGTTTTTTTGTTGTTTTAAAGTCGAAACATTCTTAGGCCATTTGTTACAGTAAATAATTAAAAAAAAAAATAGGATATTAGTATTTGAAAATAGTTGAAATGAGCCCTTTTTATTAATATATATATTATATTTTTATATTTCTTTTTTATATATTTTTTTATATTTTTTATTTATTTCGGAGTTACGCAACTCAAACACACAATAGAATGTGCTGAAAACTCTATGTCTTGCGGATTATAGACTCATTCTGCATATAAATGAAGTGTACCCTGGATTTCCATTCATGTTTGCAACATATGCTTTTTATTTGGCGGTCTGGTGCACCGTAATTCCAAACTTCTTACATCGTACCTTCCTTAAAAATCCCCCACCCCCGACCCTGGATCCGCACTTCAATTTGTTAAACAGGGTTACTTCCCTTAGGTATTACGTCATAATCATCTGTAATAATAACGTTGAGAATACCCCTGTAACGTGTTTGCGCCCAATCGGAACTGCCTCGTCGGATTCCGTCACTCGGGATCAATATCGAATTGTTAGCTACGGAAAATACAAACTATGTTGATTATATAGCCTTTCTAGCCGTTTTAAAAATTGGATTCGGACACAAGATAAGTTGTTGACATAGCGTGTTAACAGAATATATAACATTACATTCAGACATTAACTAGTGTGTTAAAATACACGTTTAAAGCTCTTTTGAAATTTTTCGTATTGGCGAGCATCAACGTGTATTGATTATTGCACATTTTTATACGACTGGACTTTCCCAACGGAATCTGTTGGAAGGTTTCACGCTTTTAAACAGCATTGTTTATATATTATATATGCACAGGTTGAAAGAAGATTTTTTTTTGAGTCGATTGGTGTTTCAAAATTTACCTGCCACTATGAAATATCTCAGATTATCCAAATTTATCACGAATATATTGACACATTTCCGAATTATCGAAGGGTACCGCCATCTTGTTTGAAATTCTTACCCAGAGTTCCTTGCGCATATTACTTCACCATACGCAACCTACCATGCACCGTCGATAGAATAGAATAGAACCGTTTATTGCTACAATTGTAAAACATTGTGTAGTGTGTTTGAACTACACATATTTCATGCCGATTTAAAAGTCATATTTTTGTTATATTTATAGTATTGTTAAAATTACTTGTTTTAGTCGTTTATTATTCTACAAGACTCTTCCTCATTCTTAAATCGTAATAAAGAGAATATAAAATATATGAAAATTAGCAGTTTGGTAAAGATCCGAATAATAATAATAATAATAATGAAGTTGCAAGAGTGTTCACAAGGCAAAAGTTAGCGGACGACGACGGACAACTGACAACGGACAACTCGTCATCCCATAAACCCTGGGGGTGGGGGTTGGGGCGTGGATGGGGGATTTGAATACTAGTGACAGTTATTGTTTTCGTAAACAAAATCACCATGTTCAGGTCCACCAAACACACAACGATTTCTTTTTATAAAGCACAATGTCCCATCCTAGCTCAACTAAATTTGGGAATTGGTTTCCTTATAGTATGTTGTAAAGGGTTGCTTAAGTAATGTTGTCTTCTGCAAATTCTGGGCTCCCATGGAATCCAAATTGTGACGGCCCATAAAATGTGCAATAAAGGCAGATCTAGGTTTGCATGTAAGCTGGTGTATATATAGTTATA